>CAJQZJ010008952.1:2738477-2801807 GCA_907164525.1 Lophiomys imhausi
TGTGTGTGTGTGTGTGTGTGTGTGTGTGTGTGTGTGTGTGTGTGTGTTTTCCTGGAGGCTCTATCTCTCAGGCTTAAATAGGGCGTGGTTCTTGTGGTCTCTCACAGTATCTGGTGGCCCTTGGCCACATCCCTCCACCAGGCACTTTCTCCATGTCTCTCAGAGCCACGCTTCAAAACAAGGCTTTTTATTTGGGGCTCTACCCACTTCAGCCAAGCCAAAAGCCCTTTTCAGTTTCCCAGTAAACCAATTACATCTGTTTGTCAAAACCATACGCTGTCACATGCCAGGCCAATCCGCATTCTAAAAGTCCTTACTAGTTCCCTACAATGAGGTGTCAGTGGAAGTGTCTTGATGCTCCTCCATCACAGGCCACAACCTTCTATAGGTCATTTCTACACGGTGTCCTTCTCTATATATACAATAAACCACACAGAGAACCCAAAACCCAACCCTGTTTTCAATCTACTTCGCCCCCAAATTCACTAGGAGTGGATTTTTACTAGGGTGTTGCAAACAGTCTATGCTGGTGGACACGGTGTTCTTACTAACGTCCTTTAAAAGCCAAACCTTTAAAAACAGCAAACAAGCTTGTTAGTCTGTGTAGTGTCCTGGGTGAGCGTAAACACTACAGTTGAAATTGCAAAGCTGACATTCTCCTTGCAAGTGTTTATAACTAGGCCTCAATAAGGTATATATGGATGGGGACAGTCACCACTTTCCTCTGAAAAAAAAAAAAATCACAGCAGGTGCACTGGCAAGCAGGGGCCCGCCCAGGTGCCAGTTATGCTTGTCTATCCTCATCCCTGACACATCCCAGACTCTGGTACCATACCACACAGACTCTGGTACCGCCCTCCCTAGGCATCCTGCACGCCCCAAGCTATCTGATACCATAAGCTACATTAGCACCAGGGCTGACTTCCTGGACAATGGGAACTTCCAGGGCTTGTTTCTTCTCTCAAGGGTACAGGTGCCCGGGTATGATGGTCTCTGCCAGCCTGAAACTCTTGCCCACCTCCTAGCAGGGCCAGGTCACACTGCGGGCTTTGTGTCCTGCCCTGCCCTGACTCAGCCCCCTCTGTCGACGGAGCAGAGGGGTCCACATCCCATTCCGCCAGCTCCACACACACAATCATTCAGAGCCCACATGGGAAGAACCCTGAATGCTCTGAAACTTATCACGTTACCCTGTAGAGGCCCAGAGCAAACACAGGGTCTGTCGCAGACTGTGTGTGGGTCCCCACATTCCTGTTTCCATCCACCACCCCAGGAGACTGTGTCAGGACCTGCCCTGGAGTGCACCATCATGGCAGGACCAGAGCTCAGGCTGCCTGGCCTCTTTCCATTAGGTGCACTCCCCACCCCCACATACACACTTCTATTTGCTGTTGGGTTTAATTTGCAACTGCCTGGCCTCACAAAACCTAGTTTCTGTTACCAGGAATTTTCCAGTGTATTTTAAGCTCTGATCTGATTGTTGTTTTTCTCTCTCCAGAGCATCTGTATTTGGCATCAGGATTTACCAGTGATACTCTCTCAAAGGAAAACAGACTCTCTGTCTGACAGGATGTCTGTTTCAAAAAGGAAAAGGTGAGTGTTTCTGTCCTTTGAAGCTGTGTGCTAGTCTGAAGGCTCAGGGGCTCACTACCACAACCAGTATGGTTTGGAGGAAAATGCTAACTCTGGGACCTCACTTGTGGATGGTCCAGGCTGCACAGCTAGTAGAAGAAGGCCTCCGAGCTGCTCATCCAGTTACCTGACCATTCATGCCCACTCTGGAGTGTAGCCACCAGCACTGAGCCGCCTTCATGAAGTCTGGTCATCCTCTCGTCATACCATGGCATGGACCAGGCAGTACCAGCTAGGCTCTACGTGTCGAGGGTAACGTTCTGCCGATGGGCACACTGCTCTCAGCCACAAGCTTTCCAGCCAGGTTGCTGGGCCAGGCTGAGGGGTGATGTCAGATGTTCCTGCCCTGAGCTGAGCTGGCTTTTGACTAGACAGTAACGTGTGTAACCAGAACACAGCTTCCCTTTAAGCTCCCACTGGGAGTTCCAGTAGAGACTGGAACCCTTTAGGAAGCTTTTATTGACTTTTTCCAGAGATGCAAAAGACAGCTGACCCCACTCATTGATGCTCACATAAGAATGAAGCTAGAGAGCTGGAGATGGGGTGGCTCGGTGCAAGCACGTGCCACAGGCACCAGGACCTGAGTTCAATTCCCAGAACCCACATTTAAAAAAATCAGGCACGGCAGTATGAATTTGCAAATTCAATGCTGAGGAGGCAGACGCAGGTGAACTCCTAGGCCTTGCTGGCCAGCCAGCCTTGCCTAATCACCCTGTCAAAGAAAAGCTGTATGATCCCTGAGGAATCACATTGCAGGTTAGCTTCTGGCCTCCCAAGCACAGACACAATGTGTCCCCTGCAACACAGACATAACCCACACATGCACATACACACATGCATGTAAGAATGTTATGTAGAGCCCATGAGCTAGCTACCCTGGTGAGGGTAGCTCTCACCCTTTGTCAAAGGAGCTTCATTTTGCAGTAGGTAAAAACAGTTACAGAGGTGTACAGCTGGTCAAAATGCAGAGAATAATTGTGTGACATCCCAAACCCAATTAATACAGCTGCAAGGCAGGTTCAGAGAAAACCATGGAAGGTGCAGGAGGATTTTAAGAGCTAGAGGACCAGGATGCCTGATTCTGGATAGTGCCCCCTAGACATGACAGGGAAAGCACACCCATGACATTTCAAATGATACAGTCACCTAAACAAGATCAAGATAATGACAACACCAACTGGCATGCCAACACAGGCAAGGGAAACCCACGTGGTCCTACCCGTAAACAGCTACAGGAGGTCAATGCCACTGAGAGAGAAAAATCAGTTTCCTCCAGTGACAATTCCTGCATAGGTCATCCAATCCCAAGTGGTCAGCTATAGACACATGTATATATGAACAATGCTAAATGGATTCAGTAGCTTGAATGTGCATGATATACATTGTGTACATATATATATTTATATACATGTGTATATAAAGATACATATGTATATTATGTATAAATATATATAAATAATTAAAGAAGAGATCATGAATTTGGGAGGGGAACACAGTAGAAATTTGAGGAAGGAGAGGTGGGAGTGATTACACACAAGAGTCACGCAGGAGATTCTCAAAAGAAAAATATTTTTTTAAAAAGAATGTAATTTGAGCATCCTGATGCTTAGTCCATGGTACACAGCTATAGCAGGCCTGCCTTCTTGGGGTACCCACAGGCACCCACTAACACATGGTCTGTGACTTCCTAGCTAATAGACCCCCAAAGTGGTCACATGCCCTGCTCCCCACTCTATTCCCTGCCTGGGAATCAGCAAGCCTAGCTGCAGACACCTGCTGTGAAAACTTGTGAGTCCCTGGCATGCTCTACCTGTCCATAGCATTAATAACTTCTCTAAGAAACTCCTTACTTGCTTCTGAACATCAAGATAGCTGGATGGATCTCCTCAACCTTCAGATCTCAGTAGAGGGCTTCTCAGTAGAGCCCAACTGAAGTTGTCCGATTGTCTCTCTCAAAGTTCAGGAGAAATGACCATGCCACTTCAGACCTCTCATAGAGGAGGTGTGCCTGGCTGCCTTAGTATTCGGTCCTCGTGATTATTTTAAGAACTGGATTTTTAAAGTCCGTTAGTATTTCACAACAAGGAGAGCCATGGTTTGTGGCATCCTGTAGTTTTACATTGTGTGTTTCTTCCTTTTGGGGGGGAAAAAAAACCTACCTAGTACAAGCTACCATGTGCACAGACTGCCAAGTGACTGGGTTGGTTCTGCATAGCCCTTGGTGTAATAGAGTACAGCCACTACCATTCTCCTGCGTTATTTTGACATGGTTTTCTTTTGTACATTTTAGCTGCAGTGTTGGTGGTAGAATATACTTTGATGGATCATCTCTACTTCTGCATTTATTTATTCATTACTAGACCTCACCACAGTCTTCTCCCCCCTCCACTCTCTGCCTGTAGGATGTACTGTATGTGATCATGCACTTTGTATTCATAGATTAGAAATCTACAGATCTGTTTTGTACTTTTATACTGTTGGATACTAATAATCAAAACTTTTACTGTAGGGTATTGAATAAATTTAGTCTTATTAGAATTTTTTTTAAAAAAAAGGAACTCCTTCCTCCCAACATTCTATGTCAATGTCCCTGTGAAACGCCACCACCCAAGTCTTCTCAGTACATACAAAAAAGTATAACTCAATGTCAAAAATAAAAAGGGAGGGAAAATTATAAAGCCTTAGGGTAAAAGGAGCCTATCACTCTTGAGTCTGGTGGAGGCCTCTTGCCAGCTAAGAATTAAGAATTCCAGCACTGGGGCTGGAGAGATGGCTCAGAGGTTAAGAACACTGGCTGTTCTTCCAAAGGTCCTGAGTTCAATTCCCAGCAACCACATGGTGGCTCACAACCATCTACATTGAGATCTGGTGCCCTCTTCTGGAGTGAATGTGTACATGCTGGCAGAACACTGTATACACAATAAATAAATAATCTTTAAAAAAAAAAAAAAAGAATTCCAGCACAATTCATATCATAATCTGTAAAGGGTACCAACACAGAGATAACTTTTCATTTGTACAGAAATTCAGATGTGAAAATAGCAATAAACCAGGCTTAAGGCCTGAGTGTACATGACCTCAGGCAGGGCTTCACTCCTCCCAGGATATATTTCAGGAATCTTACAAGCAAAACTATTAACTTTTGCTTACAGGAGCGAGATCCTAGCTCCCAGGATCCCCGGGATGTAGGGTTTTATTTTATCAAATATAATCCTGCCAGATGCACCTCAGGAAACACCCTGTGATTTTATTTAAATTTCTCAGTAACCATTTGAAGAAAATAGCTTCAGGGCTCACCAAGACTCTATATATGGCTATTGTAAAGACAGTAAAGTATGGCTCTCCTTTGAGAAGCTCACATGTGCTTCTTACGTGTGCCTCCTTATGCTCCCATGTGTGCCTTATTCTTTCCCTAACCACCTCTTCATACATATTTCAAATTTCTATGACATTTTGTATGTTCATGCATGTGCCACAACATACATGTAGAAGTCAGAGGACAACCTGTAGGAGTCGGTTCTCTCCTTCTGCCAGTTGAGTTCCAGGGATTAAACCTACATCATTAGCTTGGCAGTAGCCTTTATCCACTGTGTCATGTAACCTGCCCCACCAACTTTCTATTGACCCTTCTTAAATCTGTTCTTTAAAAAATAAAAATAAAAATGTTGTCTTTTGGACAGGACTAATCCACACATCAACTCACAGCAGCTGTGACTGCCTGTACAAAGCCTGCACAAGATCAATCCAGACTAAGTTCCAGCATGGGAGGGGTACTCAAGTCTCCACCCCTAATGGAAGAGCCATTGGTAGCTGATGGCTGAGGGAGGGAGAACCACGTTTTCTCTAGGGATGGGGCCACTGGTAAGTTGTCCATTCTCAAGAAGATAGCTCCAAAGCCATTCATGTATGGTCAGCACTAGTGGGACTCATGGGGCTATTAATGATGATGGTGGTGATGATAATGGTGGTAGTGATGATAGTGGTGGTAGTGATAGTAATGGTGATGATGGTGGTGATAGTGATGATGGTGATGATGACAGTGGCAGTGATGATGATGGGGTGATGATGGTGATGGTGATAATGATGGTGGTGGTGATGATGGTGATTGGTAATGATGATGATGGTGATGATGATGATGGTGATGGTGATGACGACAGTGGCAGTGATCATAATGGTAGTGATGATAGGGGTGATGATGGTGTGGTGATGATGACAGTGGTGGTTATGATGGTGATGATGGTGGTGATGATGGTGATGATGATGGTGGTGGTGGTGATGATGGTGATAGTGGTGATGATGACAGTGGTGGTAATGATGACAGTAGTGGTGATGATGGTGATGACAGTGTTGGTGATGATGGTGGTGGTGATGATGGTGATAGTGGTGATGATGACAGTGGTGGTGATGACAGTAGTGGTGATGATGGTGATGACAGTGGTGGTGATGATGGTGATGGTGGTAATGATGGTGTGGTGATGATGACAGTGGTGGTGATGATGGTGATAGTGGTGATGGTGGTGGTGGTGGTGGTGATGGTGGTGATGATGGTATGATGGTGATGACAGTGGTGGTGATAATGATGGTAGTAGTGATGATGGTGATGATGATTACAGTGGTGGTGATGATGACAGTGGCGGTGATGATGATGGCAATAATGATGGTGGTGGTGATGATGCTAACAATAATGAGGACATAAAATCGTGAAGGAAAGAGGATGAAGTGTTGCAAGGTAAGTTGAGGTAGTTACTGGGTAGTAGATACAATCAAAACAAACTATATAAATACATGTAGCCTTCAAAGAATAATTTTAAAATTATTGTTTTAATGTTTTAAAATAAACCCCACCTCCACTTTGGACTGATTCCTTCTGAAATTCTTCCCTGCCTCAAAACCAAGGATACAGCTGAATAGAGGTCCCTAAAGGATTAAGGGAGATCCTCAGGCTGCTTGTAGCTCTGTATCTCCTGCCACCCTGATGAGAAGAGTGAAAGCTGTCACACCTGCCTTACAGCCTCTCACTCTCACACCCCACTCTCTCAGAATTTATTAAGACCAGAGGAATACTGCTATCAGAGATTTTTTTTTACTTTGTAATTTTTTTAAGACTTTTTTTTCACATAATATATCCTCATTACTGTTTCCCCTTATTCTACTCCTTGAAATTCTTCATCACCTCTCCTCCCATTCAGATCCATTCCCTTTCTGTCTCTCATTAGAAAACAAACAGGGATATCCCTTTAAAGGGATAATAAATTACTTTGATATAATATTATATTATAAACTAACACATCCAAATTGGACAAAACAACCCAACAGAAGGAAAAGGCACAAGAATCAGAGACCCACTCATTTGTACACTCAGGAATTTCATAAAAATTCTAAACTGGAAGCTATAATATGCACACAGAGGACTTGGTATAGATCAGTGTAGGCCCTGTGCTTGCTGTCTCAGTCTCTGTGAGTTCATATGAGCTTCAATCATATTGGCTTAGAGGGCCTTGTCTTCTTGGTGTCCTCCATCCCCTCTGGCTCTTATGCTCTTTCTGCCTTCTTATCCACAGGGTTCCCTAAGCCCTGAGAGGAAGGCTTTAATGGAGATATTCCATTTAGGGCTGAGTGTTCCAAGGTCTCGAACTCTCTCCATAATGCCTGTGTGTAGTTTCTATGTTTGATCCCAAAGGAAGCTCCTGTGATGATGGCTGAGAAACACACTGACCTGATTCCCTGGTCGGTTTTATTTCCTGCTTACTATGTCATGGCAATCACTCTGTGATCAATTCTGCATAAGAGAATTGTAAAGAGAAGAAAAAGCATCATCCTTGCTTTTAGAAAACTGGATATGTGTATTACTGCTTCATTGTCTAATGCTACTGCAGCAGGAAGCAGAGTATTTAAGACAAACAATCAGAAGTAAAAGTCACCCAAGGGTGAGACTCAAATCATTATATGAAATGGACTTCAAGCACCACCACAATGTGAGTGTGATGTCTGGGTACAGGGGCTTAGAAAAGAGAGATAATCAAAACACATTGTAAACACCTATGACATTCTCAAAGAACACAACATATATTTTAAATATAGAAACTATAGGCCCAAGAACTGGGTCCACTCAAATGAGGAGCCTCTGCGAACAACTCCCTTACTCTCTGCTCAGAAGGAAACAGCCAGATCAGTGCCCGTGTATTCAATGAAATCCAACTGGAGACATAGTACTGGGTGTCGTGAACAAGGTAGTTTGATAACTTTCCAGAAATAGACACAGTTGTGGTTGCAGAGTCTCTACCTACAACCATTCCACATGGATAATCCATTCCTGGGAAGACAACTGGATGTTTACTTTTAAAGGATGACCCTCCCAAAAGACTGCAAATTGATGACAGCTCTCCTGCTTGGACCCCCAGTGTTTGACCACCCTCTTAGCCCGCTTCTGCCCATGAGCCTCTCCTGCCCAGAGCCCAGCCCTCTATATTATAATCTCTCATGCTTCAGGTGATGACTTGGTTGCAGGCATGGAGAAAATGTCCTGGGTTTTCATTTTGGGTTTTTTTTTCCCACATATAACATGATTAACTGGACAGTGCTTACTCTGACTGACGCTGGGGAGGCTTACTTTTGCCCAAAGATCTGGAATAAACCCCATTTGTACAGACAAGTAATGGGAGGGCAGCAATGCAATGCAGAGAGCTCCCTTGCCAGAAAACACCCTGGAGCCTGACTATTCATCACTTGTCACAAAATTGTAGCTAGCTCCTAACCAGGGCTAGAAAACATGCCTCCTTGATCACTTCTCTCCATCCTCCACTACCTCCTTGCAACTAGCTGCTGCTGGTAGCAAAGCTAGTCTCCCTAACTACCCTGCTTTGCAACCTGTTTGCACGCAGTTAGTCTCTCTTGTCAAGGCAGCATCTGGGCATGAGAGAATGAAGGGATGGCAACTGCCTCAGGTTTTTTTTAATGTGCCTTCAGGTTGCCCACACTCTGCACTGATGCTCCTGGAAATGGAGTACAGTAGTAAACGATGAGCTTCTGCTGTCACAAGACTTCATCCAGCACCATTCCAACCATTACCCCATCTGGTACCCATATGGGAATTTAACCAAGAACTGCATCAGCAAACTGAAAACCGCCACAACAAATAGCATTCAATGTGATGCCTATGTGTTCAGTACTCAGCAATCAAAAGCATCTTCATGTGCTTAGTTAGGGTTACTATTGCCATGGTGAGACACCATGACCGCAATGGATTAGACCTTCCCCCATCAATCGCTAATTAAGAAAATGCTCTGCAAGTCTGCTTACAGTACATCTTATGGAGGCCTAGGTCAAGCTGATATAAAATTAGCCAGCACACTTGTCCCCTTATCAGCTTGACACACAACACTTTAAAAGACATAGCCTTTCCCTTTTTGATTCATCCCCAAGATCTCAGATTAATAAATATCACAAATATAAAGCATTACAAACTTAGAAGTCCCACAGTTTTTAACAATTCAAGTACTTTAAAAGTTCAGTCTCTGTAAAAATCCAAAGTCTCTATTAAAATCTAAAATCTTTTTTAAAAAAATCAAAGTCTCTCAACTGTAGGCCCCTCCCTATAAAATAAAAAATAAGGTCTTATTTCAAAAGGGAAGAACCAGGGCACAGTCGCAATCTGAACAAAGCAAATCCAAACTCCAACAGTATAACTAATTCAATGTCTGATGTCTGGCATTTACTCATGATTTTCTGGGCTCCTCCAAGGGGCTTGAATCACTTCTCCGGCTCTGACCTTGGCAGCGCACACAGCTTGTCTTCTAAGCTCCACCTGGTTCCTCACCACAGCTGCTTCTGTTCTTGGTGGTCATCCCATGGTGCTGGCAACTCCAAAATGCTGAGGTCTTCTGCTGCTGCTGGGATGCACTTTCACCAATAGCCTTTCAAAGACTCTTCATGGTGCCAAACCTCAAATTTCTCCATGACCCCTTCAATCCCGGGATTTCCACTGCTACTCCAGCTGCACCTGCGCCAGTAGCCAGTCCTGGCCTTTCACAGTGCCAAGCCTCAGCCGCTCTCTCTGACTCCTTCATACCTTCAAAACCAGTACTCAAAAAGAGTACCTGGGTGACTCTTACACATGACCAAGTTTGGCTGCCAGCACAAGATATAACCTTGGCCACTTCTGAACAAAACTTGCATGTGCTGACCCTGTGGAAACACTTCCCAGAAGGTTTCACCTCAGTGACGAAGGTAGCTTCTTAATCACAGCTGATTCTTTAGTCCCAGCTAACCAGCATCCTTTGTCTCAGCAAAGCAAAGTTCTACTCCACTGGATCTACTCTCAGCTATTTTTCAGCTCCAGCTAACCACACATCATAGATTCTTCACAAAAGGCCCAATAGAGTCTTTGTTTCCTTGTGAAACATCACGAGCCAGTCTTCCATTGTCTGCACTGCTCTCAACATTCTTCTCTTTAGAACTTCAGTAGAACCCACTAAGCTCTCAAAAACTCAATAACTTGTCTAGCCCAAAGTCCCAAAGTCCTTCCACAATCCTCCCCTGAAACATGGCCACATCTGTCACAGCAATAACCCTCTGTTCTGGTACCAACCTCTGTCTTTGTTAGGGTTACTATTGCTATGAGGAAACACCATGACAAAAAGAGTTGGGGGAGGGATATTTGGCTTACATTCCTACATCCATTGTCTATCACTAAAGGAAATTGGGATAGGAACTTAACCAGGGCATAAATCTGGAGGCAGAGACCATGAAGGGTTGCTGCTTACTGATTTTCTCCTTGTGGCTTGCCAGCCCACTTGTAGTACCCAGGACCACCAGCCCAGTATGGTACCACCAACAATGGGCTTGGCCCTCCCCCCATCAATCACGAATTAAGAAAATGCTCTACAGGCTTGCCTACAGCCAGATCTCATGGAGGAATTTTCTCAGTTGAGGTCCTCTCCTCTCAGATGACTCTAGCTTCTGTCAAGTTGGCATAAAATGAGCTAAAACATTCTCTGTTACTGTAACTGGAGAGGCTGGCTCATCTTACTGTTAACTCTGTTTTCATCAGCAATAAAACATTTTATTCAAAAAGACATTGTTGGCTAGAGAATAATCTGCCTAACTTGTAGCATACTTTTTAAGGTGGGAAGAGTGTGGGCTAACAGAGCACCCCAAGGCTCCTGTCCACCCGGCCAGGAGTTGGGCTATGTTGGGATGTACTACAACCAATGGAATAAGAAGCTCCAACTTCATGGGTGGGGCTTCTCTCTGTAACACTCTTGTGTCCCATACGTCTTCCAGTCTTCTCTATCTGCTCATAGTCTACCCTGAGCCAAGCATGCTGTACATTGCTTCCTGCAATCCCACAATCCCCAGAAGTTCCTCACTGCTATTTCTTTGTCCTCTGAACTCCTTCCAAGTAAGAGTGAGACCTAAACTCATCCCTCCCCAGCATATTCAGGCCTCCAGTCTCCCTCCTGATCTCTCACATTATTACGTCATTACCGTGTATGCCCTGCACATGTAGACATCTACGCTGGGCCTCCCTCCCACTGGCCAGTTCATCTCACTTCACCTCTCTTCTGACTGGTACCTGGGCAGTACTCTTTCACCAATGATGTGCATGATAGAAGGGATGGAATATCTTCACAGCAACTCTCGATGCCCAGTCATAGAGACCAGCTCTGGTTCCTCCACCAGCTGCTGATGAATGTGTAGAGCGGAAGTTATCCTGAGGACCAGACATTGTCTCCACAGTGCTCACAAGGCTGCTTGGCAATCTTCAGCTGTTCGTCAGAATTATCTGCCAAGGATGGAAGAGCTGGGTGGGGGGAGGAAGGCAGCAGAGGCCCTCCCAACTTGCCTTCCCTTTCCCGTGACTTCTCATTCTTACTCTGTGCTGTGCAAACCCTCACACTAACACTGAGATTGTCTTTCAAGTCGTAAAAATTATATTTGAAATCCCCGTGCTGTCCCAGAAAAGGCAAGATGCTAACCTCCAACCTCTGCACTCCCCAGTGGAAGTATAGACTTACTGCAGGTGGCTACACCTGATAGAAACTCAGTGTCTCTGTTGGTCTGTCCCTTTGAAGTTCAAGGGCCCAGAGGTCATGGGTTCCCATGGGCTGTGTCACTGGTCATGGCAAACAACTGTTTTAATGCCAAAGCCCAGAAGATTTTGCTCCAACCCACTCTCAAAAGTGACCAGTTTTTACCTGTGGATGTCTCACCTCCTTCCCTTCACGCCAGAGAATACACGATACAAGAAACCAATAAACATGGAGCTCGTGGGTGTCTTTGCCACACCTCTGCAAAAGAGACGGGGAAATTGTAAAGGAGAAATGAAAAATAATGTGGGAGGAGTTAGCAACAGGAGGTTGGTCAGGTGCCTGTCCAGGCATAGAGAGACATGGAGAAGGAACCAAAGTGATACACTGATCCTGCCAGCTGAGAACGTACCTGAGAGTGTTGCTGCCCTTTGAGCTGCAAGGTTCTTCTCCCATCTCCCTTTCTTCCTCTGAGGTAAGACATATCCCCATGCAGATAAATGCTTTGATGGTCCCATGGGAGTTAGTGACGCCTTTCTCATCACCCACTGGGAATTGGTGTCACGTGCCAGGTGAGTTCACACACTCCCTGGTTGCAAGAAGCGCTGGAACACAGAAATTAATTCCTGTTGACCTTGGTTTGTTTTGTCTCTGGCTTCCTTTCTAAATCTATCTTCTCAGGCTTCCCCCAGGCCTCCTCCATCTCTAGCCAAGGGACCATGCTCTAGGCAGCTGAAATTACATGAAAAGCTTGAGCCAGAGATGCAGTGGCGTTTAAAATGTGTATAGGAGTCCACTGTGCAAAACCATCAAATGGAATATACAGTGGAGAAGGAAAGATCCAAGCAGGACAACGCAGACTTATTTGAAATTCAAAAACATCAGACTTACTCCTGGCTCTGAGAACAGTCCCCTCCCCATTCATCTCTGTCATAAAGAGAGCTATTTTAGAGGTCATTGTGTGGAAGAACATTGCTTTAATCTCTCCTGCACCCAGAGGAAGCCATAAATATATCTTCTGCTGGGAGGGGACGAGAAAAGCAATAATGCTGCCTCTTTTCTTCCCGTAAAAAAAAGAGGCAGCTTCTTATTTTTATGTAAAAGAGTTGTCAAGACACTTATATTTTTCCTAGCATTAAAAGTTATTTTTTTATTCCACTTAATTGTTCATTGAGATTTCAAAACCAAATCTGTCTCCTTGCCAAATATCTTTGTAATATGTACATTTCCCACTGGCTTATTATAATAGGGTTTCTCATAGGATTCAGCCACCCCAGCATCTGCTTTGTTATGATATTATAACAATAATTAACATTTCGCACTTTTACTGTATAGCCAGCCTTTGATCCATATTTTAACAAAAATGTAATAACAATGCTCTTTCACACAGCATCCTTCATCCCAGAGCCTCAAAGTCGTTGGCAGCATCATATTATAACCAGAGCGAGTTGCATTCAGTCTTGAAACCCTCCCGACACCCCATGGGGTCCAGACACAGCAGGCCGCTTCCCTGGGGGAAAGGCAGGAAGAAAGGTCAGTAAATTGCCAGGCAATTGAGTTGAGTGGATGGCAGGAAAGCCTGGATAGGAAGGTTCAGAGTTCTGGGTCAGGGATCCAGAAGCTTCAGTAATATCTGTGTTTAAAGAAAAGAGAGAGAGGCAGGAGCCTCCTGTGATGGGGATTTGGACAAATATCAAAAGTCAAGCATCCTTCTTGTAATAAATCCTTCAGGGGAAATCTGACGCCGTGCAAGTCGCCTGTTCCACGGATGCTGATGATGCCTATGTTGTGCTTGGTCCACTTCCCCAAGATAGGACCCAATCAGAGGCTCCTAACGCTCCAAAAATGATGGTCCCTTTCCTTCCCAAGGGCAGCTGACAGCCACCAGGAGGCACTGTTCATACTCAGTCCGTGAGCAATCTTTCTGTCCAAAGCTTCAGAGAAGAGTGACCTCCTCACTCCTGCTTCCTCCTGTGGGCCCTAACTCTCACACTTCTTTACTGGAAGAAGAAAGCCTTCCACAGGGTTAAGTTCTTTCTGAGGGTAATACATCGTGATGGCAAACCAAGAGAGGTCAGGGGTCACTCTTAAAGCCAGGAAAGAGTGTGACTATTCCAGGAATACGGACTGTCTGTACTCATCTGATGCCTGGCAAGTACAGTACACTTTGTCTTAGCCTCACTCTGATTTACAATATCTCAGGCAGATGTCAAGATGGAGCCACCAGGGCTCCACATATGATGGAACCAGCATGTACACTACAGAGAAGACACTCAGAGGGTACCTGGTGTGAGCAGAAACACAAGCTGCAGTGTGACAGGAAGGACAGAGTGGGTCCAGTATGAAGGAAGTACCTCAGCAGCCAAGATTGCAAGCAGTCGCTCAGGTTCCAAGGTGCTCCCCATGTGTTGAGACCCTGAATGTGACAACGGCCATGGGGCTATGCTACCATGCCCATTTATAAACAAAGAAACTGACTCCATTTATAAACAAAGAAACTGATGCCTGTAGGTTTAAGATTTCCCAGGGTGAGGATAAGGAAAGGGTAAAATTGGTGCAGTTTGAGGTGCGCCGGAGCTGTGGGTTTGTACAGATTCTGGTGGCATGCATGCAGGCTCCGAAATGTTTCAGGTATGATCTAGGGGGAAAGGAGTCAGGGCAAAGGGAGAAGAGATAGGAGGAAGAGGAAGCAAATGAATGGACGGCATGGGAAGAGTATGGCATTCTATTCACTGTCCAGCCCTCATTGTACCTAGGCATTGTCATAATGCCAATCCCACGAGGCCTCACTGTTGTCCCCTATTACAGGAACAAACTCCCAAGCTAGCTCAGCTAAGAGCCATCTTTAGAGGAGACATCGCAGTGTGAAGCCATCTCTTGGCACCTCCCATTCTTCTGTCAGCAAGAGAAGGACAGAAGGAAAACATCAGTTTGTCTGAACTATTCTAGTAAAGTAAAAGCCCGTGTCCATTCCTGTCAGTTCTTCTTCCAAGGACCCCAAACTCACACACCAGGAAAGACACTCTTCTCTCATCCCTGACGGCCTAGTTTTCACCTCTACTCAAACAAGGACAAATATCATCAGGGCACAAGTAAGTCAATAAAGAATATTTCAAGCCAGTCTATAAAGCAAACATTCGGCACGATTTTAAAACCCATTTAGCTCATCTCTGTACTCCACCATATGTGTCTCAGTGGGCCTTCCTTTCTGTAGATTTTCATTTTCATTTCATGTGCCAATAACAGTAGCAGGGCCTGACTAAGCAGACCACTGAAGAGAACACCACTCATGACAGCACACACAGTGAAGGTGTTTGGTTCTCCTCCCAGTGCCTAGAGACTGTGAAAGCCTGTGCCATTGTGAGCTTCCAAAGTCACTGTGCTAGTTTATTCCTGTTGGTGTGACAAACACCACAGCCAAAAGCAACTTAGAGGAAGAATGAATGGGTTTACCTTGCTTACACTTCAAGGTCATGATCCTTCACTGAGGGAAGTCAGGACAGGAACTCAAGCAGAAATGTGAAGCAAAAATCAATCGTGGAAGAATGTTGTTTGATGGCTCAGTCCCAGCTTAGCTAGATATTTTTTCTTCAGTCCAAGACCACCTGCCCAGGAAATGATACTGTCCACAGCAGGCTGAGCCCTCTGGTGTCATATCAAACAAGACAATCCCCCACAAAAATGCCTATGACCAGTCTGGTCTATGAGATCCCTCAGCAGAAACTCCCTCTCAGGTCACTTTAGGCTGTATCCAGTTGACAGATACAACGGCCACTATCCCATAGAGTCCTTTCTTTTTTCTTGGGGCAGAAAGGCTAAAAGTTTTATAAATATGTTAACTTATACTCTGTTGGCACCAGGGGAGGCTGAGCTGAGTCTGTTTTCACAGCAAAAAATGAGTGCTTTTCATTTGCCTGCAAATGATTTCAATGCGGCCTGTCCCCATGGGGACCCTCCTCAGCCCCATGGCCTGCCCTCAGCTGCTTTATTTTTACCGAGGGCTTTTAAATACTATTGTCTTTCTAGAAAAGGAGCTAATCTAATGAACAATGCTTGATCTAATGAACTTTACCATGAAAGCAATGGAGAGAATCGAGGATTGTCTAAATAGGAACCACATGATCTCATCACAGCTATGTGGAGAAGGCCAACCCTAGAACACATTGGTGATTAATTCAGTCAGAGGAAAATAAAACCTGCAGCAAAGCCGCACATTGGAATGTAGGTGGTGTCCTGGAACATGGAGTCCTGAGCCATCAAACATCTGAGCTTCCTCTTTTTGCCGCTCCGATACTCACCCAACTCCTATAGAGAGGTGTGAAGATTCTGGCCCCCAAACACACCAGTGAGGCTGGCTACATATGCAGCTGGCAGTGCCTTCCTGGAGCCTTCCAGGACTGATCCCTGTCTTCCTGGCTGAAGAATGGAAATGAATGTATCCAGAGAGTACTTAAAACATTCACTGTGTTTCACTAGCTGCTCAAAAATCCTATGGGGAAATGCAAGCACGTTCGTGGTTCTCTCAAATTCCTATGGGTGTCAGAGGTCAAATGCTAGCCAGCAGGGAAAATGAAATAAAATAAATAAAAACGGATAAAGTGATAAAATAAAATCATACAAGGACCAGGCCTCCCTGAGGATCTACAGGTGGTTAATGGTTTGCTGGGTGAACAGATATTTTCTTCAGTAATGTAGCCACTGGCATGTTGCCCATGCTCCTGCAGCTATCCCCTAACCTGTAACATGACCTTGTAACCCATCCTAAGGGATTCATTGAGACACACACACACAGAGAGAGAGAGAGAGAGAGAGAGAGAGAGAGAGAGAGAGAGAGAAAATAAAATCAGGGCTAGTTGGAAAGAGGAAAAGGTCAGTGGGAGTGAGACAGGGCGATGGGAAGTGAATAGATCAAAACACATCATAAACATCTATAAAATGTCATAATAAAACCTAGAATTTCATATAATTGATATATGCTAATAAACACTTAGAAAAAAACTTTTAAAATAAAACAAAATAGAAGGAGGATGTTGCTAACTGTTTGGATAAGAACTAAACAACCTGGAAAGCCAGGATTATCCTCCTGCCCATGGTAATGGCTCTAAAGAAAACCTCATTTGTGACTGTGACCCCAAGCCTGGAACATTGTTCACTCAGATAAAATTCATTAAAAGTAAAAGATTGGAACAAAGTGTAATTAGTTATGTGGTACAAGAAGCTGTACTTAAAGTTGTTATCTGTAAGCTCCATGGGAATTTGGTGGCTTTCTTGCTTCCCAGTGTCCCCTTGTACTGTCTAGAAGAAAGGTGCCACAGCCCATGGCTCTGCCCTAGGGACAGCAGTTCCAGCAAAGCCCAAGTTAGCCAGAGGACACCCCATTTTTGGCAGCCAATATCTGAGTGTTATCCGAGAACTGACCTCAGTACTTCTGGTTGTCTACATGACTTAATGTGGGGATAGGCAAGCTCCTACCATACCTCCTCAGTAGGTGGCAGGCTCAAAGATGAGCATGGTGGGTTACAGGAGAGGAGACAGAGGGGGAGGAGGGAGGACCTACCAGCTCTCCAGTACAGGACGTATTAATAAGAAAAACCATGTAGTGTGAGAGGAAAGAAACTTGAGGCATTGTTTTGTGGAATGATACTGCTCTTTTATCTGATTCACAACCCCGGGGAGAATGGGGAGAGTACAGCTTCTGATTTGAGCCATAACGAACTGGTAAATGGTGCAGCTTCTGGCTGTATAATAAATGGCTATGTTAATTCACCAGCTCTGGTTTTCAGCCTCAACAGAGGCCCTGAAGTGGTAGGATAGTTATCTCAGCAACAATTAATATTCTAAAAATGATGTTTAGAAATAACTTCATCACTCACCCTGTTACCATCAGAATAAGTTTTGTTCCTTCGGCATCTTTATAAATTCTCATAAAAAATGAAGTAAATGTGGCATATAAATGGGTGTGTGTATATCATTTACTATATTATATGTGTGTATATATACAGAGAGAGAGAGAGAGAGAGCAGTTCTTATTTACAAATAAGTGCCAGTTTCAATTTAATTTCCGATCTCCAACTTGAAAATCACATTGAAAGTAAAAAGGCATTTATATATTATTTTCTGGCTTGGGAAAAATGCCTTGGCTGTGATAAATAGATTGGAATTTTTTCCTCTGCTTGGTATTTCATCAGCTGGTAGACCCTTATCTGTTAATTTGCCCACAAGATTATCCTCTCCATAGCACCTTTTCCTCCCCACAGTAAAAAAAAAAAAAAAAAAAAAAATGTTTCCAAGTTTAATTTGAGAGTTGAAAGACAGCTGCCTGAGATGCAACTGAACTTAGGCATGGTGAGGATTTATCACACTGTTGGTTAAGTTTACAGAGTCAGTGTAGACAGGGCAATGGGTTCTTTGGATTTGGTATAACTGCTGCAGAAAGACACCCTGACCAGTTCAAGGGGCTACCTGCAGGTGGACTGTACCCATGTGGTGTAATTATTTCTTGTTAGGTGAGGGAGTCTCCATTACTTCCTGACTGTAGTGGCATTATGTTGAGACTCACCCCTCAAAAGCCATATCAGCCCCAGGTGCAGGTAGAGTGTTTGAAGTTAGTGCATAAGCTGAGCCACATTTTCCTGCTTCCAAACTTTGTTAGGATCCTGATTTAGAAGGCTGCTTGACAGACTTTGACTTTTCCAGCCTGTAATAATGGTCCCAGTTATCTATTACATTCCATCTAGCCACCTCTGGGGCTCCCCTCACAAGACGCATCCTCCATCAACCCACCTTCTCTCTAGAAAGATCCAATCACATTAAAGACAAGGTCTTTGGGGACTGACCAGGACCCCAGGCATTGTCCCGGATAGAGTGTATGCTGCAATGACTGGAGACCATTCAAAATCTCCTTTGCAGTGAAATAGGCAGGGACAACATCGTTCTCATTACCCAATGTTACAAAAATAGTTTTTAATCTTAAAATCAACTCCAAGATCTGTCATGATATCCAAGTTATGGCTGCACATTCTGAGATGAGAAGTCCACAGTTTGGTTAAAATCTTGGAAGGAGGCATATCTTCCATGGAACTGTGCATATAACCAGCATGAAACCTTCCAAGTTAGACTCTCATTGCACTTGTCCACCCAGCTGGATGGATGGAGCACACTATTTCTCTCTGGGTCATCCAGTTTGGCACAGCAGTTGTTCTGTCTTACAAATTCTGGATTTTGCATTTAATCAATTGACTCTGACAGCAGACATGGCAATTTTTTTTCCTTAAAAAAAAAAAAATCATTGAACTGTCTTGAAAGAGAAACAACTTCATCTGATGAATGTAATCAACGTGCCAATCAAAGCACAACTGTGACCATGTGATCTTGCTACAACGTCAGTCCACAGGGAAATGCTTTAGAACGTATGAACCAATACGACAAAATATTGACTAGGAAACTTTCATCAGATACACTCAGTATACCTGGTCAAGAGAGCTGCACCCAGGTCCTATAAACCATGACACATGCAACTGCTTAAAATTAATAAGGAAAACAAAGCAAAATCCACCCGGTTTGTAATTTAAGCACAAAGGTAAGCTGAGACAAAGCGTGTGTTTCCTCCTTCAGAAATGCTGAACTGAACAGGCGCTAAGGTCTACTCCTTCTTTCCTTGACGCACAGTCAAATTACAAGGAAGGAAAATAAAACTAGAACATGATGCCATCGGCAACCGACTTCAGGTACCATCTGTATATATTCCTGGCACTATTAATTTGCAATTAACAAGGGCCTTATGTTTTATCCCCTGCAACTCCCTGTCTTAAAGTGTGAGGGAGGGAACATAGCGGAAGGGAACATGCAGGTGGGTGGCAAGCCTGCTCAACAACAAATAATACTGAATCACTGGTATGTGAGCTACTCTCTCCAGCTAATAGAAGGTCATTTGTTGATGGGAGATAGAACTTTCCATTATGCTAAGACATGAAACAACTCTTCAAAGTGAGGTTGAATATCACAGAGGTAAATGATGCACAATGAGCACAGGACATACTATATCAGACACAATCCCTAGTGAAAGTCTAGTAGGGTATCCAAACTCCTCCCCTCACAGAATAGACAGAAAAACCCACATCTTCTGAGAGTGTCAGAAAAAGAGGAGTGAGGCTTTAAATTCACTCACTCCTGGCTTCTGAGCCCCAGTCTGCCATGGGCCAGTTATGGAAGCCTGGACCAACCTCCAGTGGGTCCATTTCCTCATGCATCTAGTCATATAAATGCTCACTTTGAGGATTCAATAGAATAATCATGAAGGGTCTACCACAGAAGTGAAGCAAAATTGTGGGCCAGTGCACGACATGCACATGGAGAACCCTACCTGTTTGCCTCCAAGTGCTCTTTGCTTTTAAAAACACTCCAGTCACTTGAAAAGGGAAGTCATGCCATTCGTGTTCATTTGACTGAAAGAGAAGTGGTTGCCCAAGTAATATTCCAACATTGCTCACCAAGCCTATAGTTATGAACACTCAGCAAAGCTGGGCTTGTCCACAAGGGACAAGCTCTTAAGGACAAATTCTTTCACCAGAGGGTCAGAAACACATAGGAAACTCCTAAGTTTCAGCCAAATTTATCAGGTCCTCAAAAGAAATAATACAAATTTGGAGTAGGACTTATTTTGTGTAAATTTATTTTTCGTGTGTGTGTGTGTGTGTGAGAGAGAGAGAGCATGTGCGTACTCCTGTGTACTGGTGCATGGAGAATAGATAGAAACTGATTGGTTTTTGCTTAACATTTGCTCATAAGTGTAGCATTAGATGCCTGAGAGTGTTGACTGAGTGTGATATAAACCAAGTCAATTCATAGTAGTTTAGAAAATCATAGCCTACTATGAAATTCAAGAAAACAGAGGCCCCTTCAATATTGACCCAGAGCTGCGGATGTGTCCAGTAGTGGAGTACTTGCTTAGCATGTATAAGGTTCCGGGACCCACTCCCAATACTAAAGAAAAATAAGATAATTTGTAGCAGGTTCTAAACAAGCTGGGGAGCCTCTTCCTTATGTAGGATGCTTCCCTAGCATGAAAAGAGCTCCACATTCAATCCTACCCACTGTGTGGGTTTGGATGAGAATGTCCCCCATAGGCTCATGTATTTGCATGCTTAGTCCACAGTTGGTAAACTGTTTGAGGAGGATTAGAAGGTATAGTCTTGTTGGAAGAAGTATGTCACTGGGGTGGGGGGTGGGGCTTTTGAGGCCAAGTGGCGCTCTGCCTGTCACCTGTGGATCAGGATGTACAGCCCTTGGCACCTGCTCCAGCACCACTCCTACATGTGGCCAAACTCCCTGCCATGATGATAATGGACCAATCCTCTGAAACTGTAAGAAAGCCCCAGTTAAATATTTTATTTTATAAAAGTTGCCTTGGTCGTGGTGTCTCTTATCAGCAATAGAAACTATAAATAAGACACCCATCGAGAGAGAGAGAGAGAGATAGACAGACAGACAGAGACAGAGAAAGAGAGATACAAAATCAGTTAGTTAAAAAAATGCAGGGCCTTCTGAGCCATCCATCAGTCCTGCCACTTCCAAAAAGAACAGTTCATGGTTGGTGGAGTCTGGGGCAGAATTCCCTGGAACATCCAACTGCTCACTCCTGGGCCAAGACTTGGAGACATGACTCATTCCCAGTGAATGAGGCCATATTCTGTGGGCAAAATGTCTCCACACCCCAGATGTCAGCCAATTTCTGCTTAACGACCTGAGACTCTGTGCACTGGCACACGTCATAGCAAAAGCTTCCAGTTTTGTGACAGCCGTGAGAAAGACAGGGAAGGCAATGGGAGGGGGGCTGCTGTGTGCTTCACACTCATGGGATCCCACACAGTTTATGAGTTCCTATGATTTACACACTGATCATTGATCAAGACGTCCCCATTCACTTAGTGAAGGATCTTATGTTTTACAAAAGGGTTAATAGAATTCAAGGTGGTTTTATTTATCATCTACTCACTATAAGAAGATTCTAAAAGTAAAATTTGGGGGGACTGATAGGTAGAAACATACAGTTATTTTTTAAAAGAGGTGAAAAATGTCAGTGAGATGGTCTTTGAACGAGAAAGGCTAAATGTTAGAGGATGCAGAAGGACTGACTTTAGGTGATGAACTTGAGTTTTGAAAAAGGACACAAAGCTAATTATTTTTCCAGTTCTAACACTGTCATAGATATTTTTGTTTGTTTGTTTTGGTGGTGGATAAGTACGTGCAATAGTTTGATAGTGAAAGTGTAAAGTCCAATGTGAAAATCCATGGCTTCAGGATGGTTATTCCAACCGTACAGAAGTTTATCAAGATGTATAGCCTTTGAATCTGGCTAATTTCAGTGTGTAATTGTCTTTATTTGCAAGGTTTTTTTATAATCAAGTTTATAATAAAGAAAGAAAATGATTCTTTCAGCCAAGCTTTCATTTTTTTGTGTGTGAGAATCTATTAGAGCAAACGTTGTATATGATCGAATATGAGGTACATAAAACTTGAAAACTTTCCACAGAAGAGTAGAGGAGGAGCTAAGACTTGAAGGACTTCATGAAAGCATCATGCAAACAGGACTCTGCTACTTGGTGTCTTCAAAAATCGTCCGTACTAGCTCATGATTGTAAGCATACAACATCTTCAGATTAACAAAAGAAATTAGATGACTCCAGAGTCATGAATGAACAGCACTCCTCAACAAAGATACACTGAAATCCCTGTCTCCAGGGCCTTCAATTTGTCTTTATTGGAAACAATGGGTACAGCTTAAATGAACAATTTAGAGTGGGTCTTAATAGGAGATAGCCTATATCCTGTATCAGTTGGTTTTCTAGAGGATCACAATCCATATAATGAATCTATTTTAGATGCCAATCTATAGGATTGCTTATGCAGCACAGCCTGGGCAGTCCAACAATGGCTCTCTTCATACTAGAAAGGCTGAGAACCCAGTAGCTACTCAATCCATGAGGATGGATGCTTGAGTATGCCCAATCTGGTGCTGAAAGCCTAGATAATTTTAGGGGAGCCACTGGTCTTCAATTCACACTGGAAGGCAATGAAACAACCCCCGCCTCAAAAAAGAGGAGAGCTTGGCTTGTCCCTGAGACTCCCTTTTACATGGGCTGCTACCTGAAGGGCCACCTGTACTCAAGATGGATTGAGCCAATTCAAATAACCTGGCCAATCAAATGCCTCCCAAGTACCCAGAAACGTGTCTTTTTCAGATTCTACCAAGTTGACGACCAAGATTATCAATCACAGTCCTCATGGAAGGGAAATCCGAACATAGAGACATTGCTGTGCAGGGGGGGACATTGGTGAAAGAGGCAGGAAAACGTCATGAGGATGAAGGGAGAGAATGAGTTGATGTCCTACAGTCAACAACCACCAGAGACAGCCAGCAAACCATCAGAAGCCAGGGCATAGGTGTGCAATGGGGTGCCCCCTGGGTTCTTTAGAAAGAACCAAGCTCCATCCAGTTACATAAATGACCCAATTCATGGGCCTTTGTAGTCCTAAATTTCCCCTTCGGTTACAGTTGCAGATTGCAACCAAATATTATGTTGACAAACTTGTCTAATTTCATCCAGTGTGCCTCCCATTTCCCTTAGCTTCTTTAACAAACTGATTAACAGTCCTTTGGTGTCCTTCTCGCCTAACTTCATCCATTTCTTTCTGCCACGGATCTGGTTCTTATGTACAGTGATACTTCACAGAGGTGTGAATGAAGCCCCTTCCTAGTGAGGTAGAGTGTTGCTCTGAAGGATTATTAAACACAAGTCTGGCAAGCCTTAAACCCATGACCATCCTTCCTGAGACTTCATATAAATATCTGAGTATATTATCCAAAGTCTTATCTACAAACTGAAGATAATATCATATACCTTGCATGTCTATGGTAAATTTTAATGGACAGAAAAATGTGTTTAAACACAAGAAACCAAAGTCTATATGTCTATTCCTTTGCCTTTCAAATACCTGTTTCTCCTAGACATAAACATCACCTTCCTGTCACCTTAAGCTTTCATATTTGTGACGCTGGCATCTATTACAGTTATGCTTTTAGTGGCCAAAATGTATGAGCATTACCTTCAGGAAGACCTAAGAACTCACACCAGAATGTTCATCAACTTCTGGAAAGTAAGCGTAATAACACTTACCTTGGAATAGTGTTATAAGAACATGAGTAGAGTACCCCACAGTGTCTGCCACCGACACTCTCTCCCTCGAAGAAAAACCCAAAAGAAAGCATACAATACACGGCCATTGAAGCAAACCTTCTGCCATCTCTCCCCAGTCCCACAGGCTGCTCTGAATTTAAACTTAAGTCCATATATTTCAGCATTATCATATTGTGAATCCAAGGACTTCATTTCCCAGCTGGCCTCAAAGTGTTGAGAAACAACTGTGAATAGACAAAGCTGTCTCCTAGAAACTCTACCAAAGGAGTGAAGTCATTCTATACGTTCAATTGAAAAAAAAAAAAAAAAAGAACCCAGGCATGGTGGCGCACGCCTTTAGTGCCAGCACTCAGGAGGCAGAGGGAGGTGGATCTCTGTGAGTTCAAGGCCAGCCTGGTCTACAAAGTGAGTCCAGGACAGCCAGAGATACACAGAGAAACCCTGTTTCAAAAAACCAAAACGAACAAACAAATAAACCAAAAAAAAAAAAAAAGTGAGCTACATATAGGACAAGAGAGGAGGCCATGTTGCCTCCCTCCCCACACCCAACACACACACTTGGGTGTCCACCTCTATTGTTGACCTCTGGAAAATAGGACTGATCATGGGGGGGCTGGAGGGACATAGTCTTCGTTCTCAGATCACTATTGACATAAACAATCTCTGCAAAGTGATTGCAAGACCAAGAATATTAAACACTCCCTTTAAGAGGCTGCATTCACAACATGCTTTGAATTTGACGTAAATGAAACTAAATCATGCTGTTTTGCACCAAGACACAGGGCCAAATTGTTATTTCAGGATACATGCAAGCTCTGAATTAGCTCTGAAAGACACAAATTGAAAAGTCTGAGATCCAGCAGCTCAGCAGTAACCAAGTATCTGCTTTACATTTAATTCTAAGGAATCAAAAATATGAATTAGACTCAATTTCAAGATCATCCTAAAGAGTAAGAACAACAATAGTGTATAAGGTGCCAGTCACCAAGGGACCACCAAATTGGGTGCTTCTCTCCCACTTTTCCATCTCCCTGAGAAACATGTGTGGACATGACTCACCATCTTTTCTCGCATGGTAGTTGTCTCTGGAATGAAGCTGGCACTCTGGGATACCGAGGAAGAAGTGACCATTGAGGACAAAGTACCACAGATAGCTTGTGGAGCAGACAGAAGGGGCTGTCAACAAGAACCTTTCACAGCCGGACCTCATCATCTCAAAGAGACTCTTTGAAGTTTTATTTGTAATGCATGGATGTGGGTGAAGGGGCAATCGCACATGATTAAAGGTGCCTATCGAGGCCTGAAGAAGGCACTGAATCCACTGGAGCTGGAGTTATAGGTGATTGTGAGCCACCCAGCATGGGTTCTGGCAATGGAACCCTGGTCCTCCGCAAGAGCAGTATACATTCTTAACCTCTGAGCCCTCTCAACGGGACTCTTGAAAACTATGCCAACTGCTGTTTGAGTGTAGTTACTTTTCATTTCACCTTTGGGGTCAGGCTCTCTGACCATCCGTGCTACCATTAACAGAGCCCTGTGACTTAAAAAGTCACATGTAGCTAGGTATACATATGTGTGTGGTGTGTGTGTGTGTGTGTGTGTGTGTGTGTGTGTGTGTGTGTGATATATAGATGATAGGCAACTTGGTCTTCATACAGATCTCTTGGGGGGGAGATGACAGTCACTGTCATGGAGTCTATTGCCTGTTAATGGACACCTTACCGTAGCTCAGCTGCCATGTTGGGCCCCAGTGCGAAAGGTAGCTCTTGGCCCTCATGTGACTGATGAACTGAAGGGGATTGATACGTGGGCCCCCCTCACTCGAGGAGAAAGATAGGAGGGAGAGGAGGAAGAGGGTGGGAGGGTGGGACCTGGAGGGGAGGAGAGAGGGGGCTGAGTTCAAGATATAACTTGAACAATAAATATTAGGGGGGAAAAAGTCACACATACCCAGAGGATGGCTGGTGGGAAGGAACCCTTAGTTTGCCTCAGAGTTCTGTCATATTTACACCCTATACAAACAACCATGCACAGATCACTCCAAAATATTCAGCACCAATTTGGTTGAGAAAGCTCACCCACTTCAAGCTAACAGAGGCCACCGCCCTGGCTCCTGGAATCTAGCTGTGGTATCCCTACACAGTGAGAGACTGTTTGGGGAAGAGGAAAAACCACTCCTGTCAGAACATTTGCATTTTTGGAAAAGTCTCTTTCTTTTTAAGACTCAGAGTGAGTGAGAAGCTTTTAGAAAAGCTAAAAATATCTGTTAAACAAGAAGGGAACACCCGCCAGCCTGCTGTTCCTTCTGAGCAAAAGGCTCACCAGCCTGGGTGTGAAGTCCTCTGCTGGGCTTCAAGGACCCTGAGAGAGAAGTGTCATCTGCTCAATTGCTTAGAAACAAAGATCCAGAGACGGGAAGTTGGGGGTAAAGACAACACAGAGCCAAGAGTGGCTGCCGTGTCACAGCTGCTTGATGCCGAAAGTGGCCTGTGAAGTTCACTGTACACACATTCCTCCTGCTATAATCAAGAAAACCAAGACAAGAACAGACTGAGACGCTTGTCCAGAATCACAACATGGAGAACTGAACCTAGTAGGAAGGCCAGGCTACCCTTCCTGTATGGGCCTCACCATCATGCAGGTGAACCCACAGCCCTCAGACAACTTGGGAGAAGGAGGGAGAGAGGTAGCCCTGGCTCATGTATGATCCCTTTTACTTGAGTTTGCCAGGTAGTCTGGATTGACCATAGAGACCTACAGTCAATATCTGATTTCCAGGAATCCCAGGGACAGACGCTTTGGAACACTTGAGGTCTTCCTCTGGCCTCAGCAGGGGTACACATAGGCATGGGCAGCCTTGAGCATGAGTATATATGCACATGCATGTACATACACACACACGTGCACACCTACTTCCACAGACATATGCAAAAATGATGTTCTGCCATTTATCTGTGCATCCCCTAGCCCAGCCATCATATCCAATTATCCTTCCAACTCTAAGTATTAGCAGAAGCCCAAGGAGCCCACTGCATGTCACCCAACACTTCTCTAAAGTGACAGAGAAACATTTGGAAATGATGCTTTGGATCTGGAAAAAAATGACAAAAGGGAGAGGCAAGAGGAAAAGGTGATTGGATTCATCAACAGTTCATGTGCCCTTACTGACAGTTTATCACATTTAAGTTCCTCATGACGTATTGATTCATGATCCATTCACTTACCAGGTACAGAGAGAGAGAGAGAGAGAGAGAGAGAGAGAGAGAGAGAGAGAGAGAGAGAGAGAAAGAGAGAGTTTAATCCCTGTATCATTCATTGACTGCCACTGGTTTTCTAAGAAGCTTAGCAGGGTATGCTCTGACTTCAACAATGACCCACTAATAGCTTTACATTTCTCCCCATTATTACAAGCTCCTATCTCCTAATGAAATCAAGAAATCAAGGAGACAGCAAGAGAGTGAGCCAACATGGAACAGAGCCAAGGACACCCTAGAACTCTGCTGAGTCACAAATAATCACCTGGGAGCAAAGACTAACCCTTAACTTCCGCTTAGGAAAACAGTTGTGTCTCTCTGGGTGAAGCAAACTTCCTTCCCACTGTACTTGAAAAAGAGTAACATACCCCATGTAGCTGTGATCTGGCTGGCATTGACCATGTTCTCTTTTGTGGGGAGAGTTGTTCGAGTGCCTTTCAGTTGACTGTCAGCTTATAGTATCTGATGTCCAGGTTCTTCATGAACCAGGGGTGTGTGTTCATGTGGTCAGTGTTCCAAAGAGAGGTTTAATGTTAATTAATGTTCAATTTGCCTCAACCTCTGTAAATGGCTCATTCTTTACAAAGCTGCCCCTCCGGGTTACACTTTGGTACTTACTTCTGGGTATTTAGATATTTGTGTTTTCCCAATTTCCTTAGCCATGCAGTACATCTAGTGGGTGCTGCTGGCCACCACCTTTGGTTTAAACTCCCTTGGTAGCTGTTGTTACTATGAAAAGAAACAACAAAGGTTTTTAATATGTCCCTACCTACTTCCCCTGTCCAGTTCCCCTTTCACCCTCAACTTTGTGCTGTGCTGTCCACTTCCATCAACATGAGACCTGGCTAAGTGACACCTCACTTCTCCATCACCTTACAACAGGGCAATTCCCTGTGTTGTCTCCTGGCCCTCGGTATCTGCCTCTCACACTCACCCTCTTACCACGAACAGCAGCCATACTTTCCTATTGGCTTCATCCTCTGCATGGATGTCCAAGTGAACTGTAGACCATATAGACAGATTAGATACAGATACAAGTGTGGAGCTCAAGGACAAACTCAAAACTGGACATAAATTTGGGATCCAATAGCTTATGGACAGTGTTTAAAGCCATAGTGAGCCTTAGTGGGTCCCTTCTGGAAATTTTGGTGAGAGAAGAAAATGCAGCCAAGGACCAAGTTTCAAGTGTTCCAAAATTGATGGGGGGAAAAAAAAGAGGTAAAAGAAAAATAGCTATCTGAATAACAAACAATCAAAGAGGTTGAAACGCTCATCTTCAGAGCTTGTCACTGTTATAGGGCAAAGGGACTTTGCAGACTTGATTAAATTAAGGATGTCGAGACAGGCGTGGTGGCATAAGCCCAGAACCCTGGCAACATGGGAGTCTGAGGCAGGAGGATCACAGGTGCGAGTAATCTGTGGGTTACAGAGTGAGCTCAAGGCCAGTTGGGCAACTTAGCAGAGAATTTAACATCAAATAAAAACATAGTGCTTGCTGAGCACTGATGAGGCCCTGTGTTCAATATCGAGTACTACAAAATAAATAACAAATAAATAAGATTAAGGGTGTGGAAATGGAGGTGTATCCGGGGTTGAAAACAATGGCACTGCTCTGAAGTCCCCAGAAACATGAGCCAAGATGAACCCTTCTCTCCCAAGTTGTTTCCTTTGGTATTTTGGCCACAACACAAAAGTGATATAGTCGGGGAGAGCTGAAAATATTGACGAAGGTATCAAGGAGATTAAAGAGTCATACACAGATAATGACAACAATGTGAGCAGAGAGTCAGAGAAGAGAGAAGATGTTGGTCTGTACAGAGAGCGTTGATACGAGAAGGGACAGCCCTACAGAATTAACGCATATAGCACACGCCAGCCATTCTGGGACAGTGTCAAAACACTTCAAACTCATTCCTCAATTTAACAGCATTTTAGAGTCAATATAAGACATGGTGGTCATCAGCTGTATAAAATCTGTTATCCTTTCCTACTCTTTGGAGACTCCATTTAATTTAGCTGTTGAGCTATATTCAGTTCCCCTCAGCCTGCGTTGCTGACCATACGCTTCTTGATGGTGGGGTACTGTTTTCACTGCCTCCCCTACTTAATGAACTATTTTACAAGCTTGAAAATGTGATTAGTTTATTTATATTTAAACAAAACATGCCACAAAACTCACTAACTTATTCCTGGGAGCTTTGCATCATTGATGACAGATGAAGAAAGGGGGATTCGGCAACTTAATCTGATTTTAGCATCATAAATATTCAAATCATGTATATTTGTTCCATAAAACAGTTGTTTAAATGGCTTTCATTTATTTTCAATTTTATTGTCTCCACTGTATTGTGCAAATCAATTGTTGAAATAGTTTGGTAACAACATCTGATTAATGTTGATCTCTTCTCTCTCTCTCTCTCTCTCTCTCTCTCTCTCTCTCTCTCTCTCTCTCAACTGAACCTCCTGGAGTTCAATACTTTTCTAGCTCAATTTCTACTGCTGTGATAAAACACTGTCCAAGGCAACTTGTGGGGAGAAAGGGTTTCTTTCATCTTACAAATTATAATTTTCCATGAAGGGAAGTCATGGCAGGAACTCCAGATGGGAACCTAGAGGCGGGACCGGAAACAGAGGTCACAGAACAATGCTGCTTACCAGCTTGCTTCCCCTTGCTTGCTCAGCTTGCTTTCTTAAACAACCCAGGACCCAGGGGTGGCACTGTTCACATTAGGCGGGGCTCTCCCTCATCAGTTGTTAATCAATAAAATGCCCCCACAGACATGCCTACAGGCCAATCTGATGGAAGCAATTCAGCAATTGAGGTCATCAGTTGAGGTTCTGTGGGTGGCTCTAGTTCATGTCAAGATGACAAACATTGATCAGTGCTGTACCCCACAGTCTACCCTCACAATTTAAAGTGATTGTCATCATGAAAACCTGCTCCCTGCAGAGTCCATGTAAGTAGATGCTAACTCTCAACATTATCAATAAGTGAAGGGCTAACAACTTGCTGTAGAAAAAAAATTATTTAAATTACATTGGGTGTCATTTGTAGAAATAATTAAAGTTAAATTTTTTAACAGTATTTATATTTTATTTAATTGATTTGGCAGCTGTTAATCCTTAACCCACCATTATAAATGAGCACACAGACAGATACCATGTGGATTTTAACAAGCCTTGGCCTGAATTAAGCAATCTTGGCCCATCTAAGCTAGCTCTTAATTCTATTACCCAAATATGACCCCATATATACATATGTCCCCTTGGACTGCTACTCTCCATGCTATGCTGATGTTCCTGGCCATGTGAAATGAGGTTCTTTTTTTCTAACCCATGGTGTGTTTCCTCCTTCTTCCTGCTCCTGGCTGGAATGAATTAATCCTCTGTCTAAAGTGCAGGATTCCTGTTCTAATCTCAGGAAGTCCCACCTTTCTCTGTCTTTGCCCAATCTCAGGCCTCAGCATTTATTTAACCAATCAGAAACAATGTAACAGAGAGCAAACAGGACCAATTAACATTTAGAATGCTTAACACTACCCCATCAACTTGCCTCTGGAAATTCTCTTGTTGCATGCAAGGCTAAGTACATACAGTAAACACTACACACAACTAATAATTTGGAGGTTTGTTTTAATTCTTTTTTTATTTTTTAAATGATATTTTTATTTTATGTACATTTGGTATTGTATGAGTGTGTGAAGGTGTCAGACCCCCTGGAACTAGAGTTACAGACAGTTGTGAGCTGCCATGTGGGTGCTGGGAATCAAACCCGGGTCCCCTAGAAGAACAGCTAGCGCTCTTAACTGCTGAACCATCTCTTCAGCCCCCCTGTTTTAACACTTGAATTGAGAACCTAAGATCACAGTCTAAGAGGAAGCCAGAAGCAGAAGTGAAGAGCTGCCTGAAGTCCCTGTTGCCTCAGAAGTGACTGTAACCTATTATTTTCTTCTAAAAAAAAAAATTAACGCTTATCTATTTATTGTGTGTTTATATATGAGAGCACTTGAGTATCAGAGCACATATGTATAAATCAAAGGATAACTGTCAGGAATCAGTTCTCTCCTACCACATGGACCCATCAGGCTTGATAGAAAACACCTCTACCTACAAACCCGAGCTGTCATTTTCATGGACATCATGAACAGTGTGGGACAGAAGATCTCACCTCTGGTAATCTGGGGTCATAGAGGACTATAGTCTCAACATGAGGGTATAAGAATAGGTTCTGTTCTCACACAACAGGAATAGGGGCTGCCTTGGTGCCAAGAAGGCAAGCCTGAAAGCAGGATGCTCTGAGAATTTGTAATAAGGTGGAACTTCCTATCTAAATGAACACTAACTACAGCAAAATTTCTAACTTAAAGTTCCTTGGGCCTACAGTAAAATGCCCAAATTACACTTGAGGGGCTATGTTAATATCAAAAAAAAAACAGATTATAAACCAGAAAGCCATTGGGAGTAAAGAAGGGAACAATATAATAAAAGGAATTTGATGGGCGGGGGGGGAGTTGTTCACCAAGTTTTAGCGTTTTGTTGTTGGAGTGGGGTTATGGTTACTATTGCTTGTGATTTCCCCCACCAAATCCTTTTACAGTCTACAAACCTCTTACATACTGAAGGCCTGGACTTTCAAACTCTAAAGTCAGCACATGGTCCCTGGAAATGGATTCTGAGGTGCAAAACTGCATGGAAAACTCTTGGGAAGCCCTCATTCATCTCTACGGGAAGGAAGAAGGCAGACCCAAGCCAAGGAAGAGGATGGCTGTGGCTGTGGCCATACCTGTGCCCTCGGCCTTCCAAAGGAGACTCCAGAGTGGTGGAAACCATAGATCTGTCCCAGGCTAAGAAAGGACCAGGCCTTTGTGTCCCTTTGTGAGCCAGTATCTGAACATGATGCATCATCTGGAGGGAAATGTATCCTCCTCTGAGGCACTCTTCCTTGTCTCAGTTGAGGGAGTTGAGCCACCAGAAGTCCATCTGTCACCATGGTGCAGTAGTGGTGCCCCTGGAAACACCTCTGGGTTAGAGCCCACGGTGTGCACCTGCTTCTTCTAACACATGTGCCCCAGCAGGGAACAGCTGCCAAGGCTCTTGCTCAGACTAGTTCTCAGAGAGCCCACAGATGACTAGTAGAGTCAATGGCAGCCTATCTGCTACTGTTATCTCCAAGTTCCATCTGGTATTTCTCACTCCCTCCTCCATAACTGATTCATGATCCCTCTGCCATGGGCAGGGGAGATGGCTCACTTGATGAGGTGCTCGCTACATAAACAGGCAGATCTGAGTTCAGTCCCCAGAACCCTATGAAAAGGCTGGGCATCATGGTGAGTGGTTGCAACGCCAGTGGCAGAGAAGGCACAGGTGAAGCCCTGAGACTTGGTGGCCAGTGAGATCATCATGCTTACCAAGTTCTAGACCAATGAGAGAGTCTGTCTGAAAATATAAAGTGGACAGTGCCAGGGAGGAATGACACCTAGGATTGTCTTCTGGTGTCCACACACATATATGTAGACAACCACACACACAGACTCCCCTTCCTTCAGTTTATACTACTGCTTATCTATACCGCTTACCTGGTGGTCCACACCATCATCTTAGACTCTTGATTATCATTTTCATGTTACTTTTCTTCTGCTGTGACCAAACACCTGAAAAAACAAAGGAAGAATGGTACATGTAGGCTCATGGTATAAGAGAAGAAGGGCAGATCCTTCATTATGATAGTGGGAGAGGTCATAGGCTGGCAAGAGTGTCGGGCTGCTTGTTCATCTCAGTGAACCAGGAAACAAATAGTGGGCAGGAAGCAAGGCAGAGATGCCAACCTCAAGCCCCTCCCACAGTGATCCACTTTTTCCAAAACAGTGCCACTAGCTGGAGACCAAGTATTCAAAGACATGAACCTTTAAGGTCATTTCATGTTCAAAGCTCAACAGTTCCCTTCTCAGGCTCTGACTCCTGCTGTTGGTCTTCTGCAAGGGCAAATGGGCCTGAGAACACAGAAGAGACACCCTGATAAACCAGCTGAGCACAAGATGCATCCATCCCTGGACCATGGTCCATCTGCAGCCTGACTTATCCCTTGTGCTTAGGGCCAACTGTGTCTTCCAGGTGATATCTCCTTTTCTTGCCTTGTGATTATCATTATTGGAAACTTGAAGTGACCAGGTGGATGGGGTAAATGGAACTCTTACTGCAACTTCCTGTGGAGGCTTTCTCCTTGTGGAGAAATGAACCTCCACAGAGTCTCTCCTGGCAGAGAGGGGAAAGGCCACTGGGAGGGTTGGTGAACATGACTCATCCACTAGACTACCTGGCCCATGTATTTTCCCTCTCAGGAAAACAGCCGTCACCGACATGGTGTATATCCTGCGTATACAGGATGAACTTTCATCCTCACAGGTAATCTTCTTGTCCTGTCTGTCTTTCTCTTCCATGGCGGTCATACAATACTCCAATCAGAGCAATTTAAAAGAAAGGGTTTGTCTTGGCTCCCAGCTCCAAGGTTACAGTCCATCATTACAGTGAAGTCAACGTGGCAGGAACTGGAAGCAACTGGTCACATCCCACTCACAGTCAAGAGTAGGGAGCAATGAATTAATATGTACAAGCTGCTACTCAGTCCCTCCCCCTTCTGGTACAGTCTATAAGCAGTGTCGTCCCCAGCCAGGGGGGATCCTCTCTTATCAACTACCATAAGCTAATTCTTCCCAGACATTCTCGGAGACTCTTTCTCAGGTGATTCTAGGTTGTGTCAAGTGGATGGGTACAGCTAACCATCACAGTTCATAACCTATAACCTCAGCCACATCGACAGGAAGCTCCCCGCCCCACACCCCATGCCTCTCAATCAGGCTGGCACCTTCTGCTTCTGGGAGATGCCACATGGAAACTGTGGATCCTGTGGGCATGTGTCTGTGTCTGTAGTTCCTTTGTGATAAATCAAGTCACTTGGCCTTTGGGGACGCAGTGTTGGTGGATAGTGGTGTTAGGGATGTAGTCCCTGGAGGGGGACTATACCAAGACAATCTGATGATCCCAGTCAAGATGAATCTCTTTCTTCTATGGCACAAAGGCCCATGTATTCAACTTCCTTCTTGAAGACCGATTTGAAAACTCAGTGCTGTTAGTGTCTGTGGCTAGCAGGTTAGACATTCAGAAGCAACAGTATGTAGATAAGGTATACTTCAATCTAAAGTATATAGATTGAAGTCCCTACAAACTACCAGTAAACTCAGGGGCCGCCTCCCTCTCTGCCACTGTGACATTCAGACCTGTGTTAGGGTGCCTGATGACAGACAAGATGGTGTCAGCTACCAAAGTCATCCTGTTTCTTCATAGCTTACTGCCACTTCCACAGAGATAGAACTGTGTGGTACATTGGCTACTTCACACTCTGCTTATTCCAGGGGTCTTTCTCAATACTGCTTTGTCTTCTATATTCTATAATGTTCTCTTTTCAGAATATTACACTGATAATATAGTTGGCTACAAACACCACATGTATATAATCTTAGTTCGAGGCACTTTACTTCTCCTACAAAGAGGATGGCTAGATGACCTCCCCAGACAGGTGCCCCAGAGGATTTCTCTAGCTGCTCTTCTTCTAGGCAGCCCTGGGAGGTACTGCCCGCAGTCCATTTCTACATGTACAAATGAATCGAGCAATTTACCCCGTAGAAGATTCTAGAGAGCTGCGAAGTGCCGAGCCCTAAAGATGGCGCTGGTCTCCGCCTTCCACCAGCCCGACGGTGAGCGCTCTCTATGATAATAAGTTCATATTTGGCAAAGACCGCTGATCTGGCTTGCTTCCACATACGTAGACCTCTAAGATAGCACCACTTGGCTTTACTTGACTGGCTGTTCATTTAGTATTTAGCCTGTGGGTTGGGTCTGCCCCATTATTCGGAAGACTGTTTTCAAGGGACCTGAATAAACTGCTGGAGAAGAGCTTTTGTGAGTTGCGTCATCCTTGCTGGTCAAGGGGGACACGACAGAAGATCATGGGGAAGAACTGATGGGGAAATACTAGACCAAGAGTAGGTGATATGAGGGCCAGGCCAAGCCTCTATGCAACTTCCTTGTTCTCTCTGGCTTTGCTTGAGTCCAGTCTTGGAGAACCTACTTCTCTTTTTGATGAACCCACACAATCTTTCAAGTTAGTGATTCTGACAGAACCCAGCCCAGACATGTGCTATTTAATATCCCAAAGTTCATGCTTTGTCATGACCACAGCCAAAAAGCATGCGAGGGGCCACTCCTAACATGGCATTTCCACTTCTCTGGCACTGATGTCTTGGCCTTTCTCCAGAAAGAAAGCAGTCATCAGGAGATTCTCCAGGCCTGGCCACAGTTCCCTTTGGGGCCTGTCATGGTTAATGTTGGATGACAGTTTGACAGGAGGCAGAATTACCTGGGAGACAAATCTCTGGGTGTGTCTGTAAGAAGAGTTTATAGATTAATTGAGGCAGAGTGACCCACCCTAGCACTGTCTGGCTATTCCCTAGGCTGATGTCTCTGGCTTACCGGAAAGGAGGAAGTGAGCTGAACACCCTCATTCATCTCACTCTGCTTCCTGTGTGGACACAATATGACCAAGTGCCTCCTGTTCCAACTGTGATGACTTCCCTGTCATGGCAGTCTGTAAGTTCAAACTGTGAAACAACATAAACCTTCATTCCCAAAGTTATTTTTCAATGTGTTTTCACAACAATGAGAAAAGCAACTAATCCTTCCCTAGTTTACATACCCTGAGTGCCATCAGGATTGGCTACATCAGAGCATATCATCCAAACAGAACTATATACAGCATCCAAATGGTGCCACCAGTTGATTGACACAAATAACAGGCTCCCTGTACCAATGGTGGGAAGGGGTGGTTTATCCTGGTCAGACTCAGGTTTCTTTGTGACTGAAGCCTTTCACTAGTACAGAACACCTTGGATTTTTCTCAGGCATTTTTCTCCCAGTATATACAATCAAGCTTCCTGCCATTGCTTGCTCATCTGTTCCAACTGCACAACACACTCATATTCTAGACAACTACTCTATACAGTATAATGTCCAGATAGTCCCTGTGACTTCAGATGGAAAAACACCAGAATCTACCAAACATAAAAAACTATTGGTAACTCCTACTCCTCAGAGACAATGAAATTTGCCTCTTCTAAAAATTAAAGGCACATCATTTAGAAACATGATCTCTCCCAGTTGAAAATGAATTTTTAGGGTTTTATTTTTTGTATGGCTTCTATGACAAACAAAAAACAAATGAGCTTTTTTTTTTTAATGAAGAAAATAGGAAAATTTATGTGAACCTGGAACAAGGCCAGAGAATTAATGTTTGCTCCAGATCAATTCAAAAGCCTCTGACCCTCCTTTTTTCAGAGACCTTCAGTATCATCGCCTTAGGCACTTTTGTTGTGACCAAGATACCTGGCAAGAAGCAGCTTCAAGGAGGAAGGGTTGATTTGGGCCCCTAATCCATCATGGTGGGCAAAGCATCAGGAGTGACGGGCTGCTGGTCACACTGGACTCACAGCCAGGAAACAGAAAGAGCAGGATGTAGGGTGAGGCTATAAAAGCTCAAGGCCAACCCCCTGCCTCCAGAAAGTCTCCATCTCCTAAAAATTCCATAACCTCCCTGGATGGCACCATGAGCTGGAAATGGAGTATTAAAACATATGAACCTGTGGGGACATTTTATATTCAGATCACCACAACCATGGACCTGCCAGCTACCATTTCCCCATGTGCTAGCCACACTGTATTCACACCAGCCTTGGGTTTACACCCTGCCCCATCATGTTCTGCTCTCTACCATTTGCACTGAAACTGTATTCACACCAGCCATGGGTTTACACCCTGCCCCAACATGTTCTGCTCTCTACCATTTGCACTGAAACATCAAACCCACTTTCATTGTCTCATCCCCAGATACGGAGTCCGTGTGGAAGATGGCAACATGCAGAGGGTTCCTCAGGACAAACCTGGGAGCCTTACCTCTGAGGATTTTAAGAAAAGCCAAGTGTGGTAGAAGTTGAATGACACCTGTTGAGGACATCTGTCAATCTTCAAGTGTTCTCTATAGGGAAAACACCCATAGCATTGTGTCAGGCCAGGTGAGGAGCTGAGCTTTACAGGGCTGCTTCAGCCAGACCCTAAGCCAGGAGAGGCAAGGCCATTCTGGAACTGCATCAGAGGTGACAGTCAAAATGCATTAGAGGCCATCCCTCCCAGCAAGCAGGGGCCAGGGATTTGGACTCTGAAGAGAGCTGGGTAAAATACCCTAGTACTCACTGTGGCCAAAAGAGGGCAGCTGTTTCCTCCTGTCAGTACAGAGACTGCACAAGGGGAGGAACAGCAAGGGTTTCAGAATGGCCAGTTGGGAGGGAAAAACTCCTAGCCTCAATTTCCACTGAAAGCCATGCCCTCCCTCAGCTCCTGAGATCTGTTTGGTTTCCACACCCTCTGTCACCACCCTATGTCTCAAAGGCTGTGCTGGGGTCTCACACATCATCCCTACACATAGTCCCTAGCCTGGTCGCACCGGATGAGTACTGAACAAATAAATAAACTCATTGGGTAAGTCATCCGTTACACGGTCAGCCCTGCCTTCTCTGAGTACCATTGTCAACACCACACAGAGACCAGAATCCTCAAGGAAAACTTGACCTTGTTAAGTACAGAACCCTCCTGTGCTTGAACTACCCCAAAATCAGCACAGTCCCAGTGAGCCAGCACCCAAGGGACCCACCCAAAGGTTGCTACATCTGACCTATCCAGAAACCAGCTGGAACCCTGCTTCTGTGGCAAGTGACAGGAAGCTAAGAAGACACACAGGCCTTGTGGAGGGTGACAGGGAGGGTCCTGGTGAGTCCAGACCTCAGGTTTCTGTTCCTCCCAGCAGGCAGCCTCCTCTGTGAGTCAGGAATCACAACAAATGCAAGAGGCAGATTAGCCACAGGGCTGACCTGCAGGGAAGCTGGGATTACACCTGCTCTTCTTTGTCCCCTGGGCCCACAGTAGGGAAAGGATCGTTTCCTTCCTGCCATGCCTCTGGGAGATCTTCCAGTGAGAGTCCAGGGCAAGGCAGAGTGGGCCAGGGGGTTAACCATCTGATCATGTCACTGTGGGTGAAGCAAGATATAAATTATAGTTTTGCCTGTGTGGTCATGTCCAAAAGGACACTGACCTCTTCAGGAACCTTGTTAGGAGGTAGCTTGAGGCCATGCTCGGGCTGTTTGTGCCCCAAGTCCACCTGGCCATGCCCACTTCACTGTGCCATCCCAAATGTCTATAAATAAAAGGATGTTGAAAGGCAGTGAGGGGTCCAAACTCTTCACAACAAAGTTCAAATTGAATAAACTATGCATCAAAAAGACAGGAAGAGGAGAAAGAACCACAGACTATTATTTTATTTAGAAGTTAAATGCAAATTATTATGCAAAAATATTCATTGGGTTGTTTAAAAAGTAACTTATAGGTTTCTATCAAACGCCTATAGCCCAAGGGATGTCACACCCTACTAACAGGCTAGAAGAGTCCAGATGAGACAAAAATACTGATCTAGAAACTTATGGGGCTGAGTCCTGCCCTAGAAGGCACATGCATTCGCGTGCACGTGCGCACGCGCACACACACACATAAACATACACTACCACACAACCATACAACCACACACATATACATACCATACACATACATTTACAAAGAAAGATACAGAACACACACACACACATACACACAGCTCAGAGCCCAGGAACACAGATCCATGGTGGCAAGACTGAGCATTCCTGGACTGCAAAGCTCTTGTTTCCTGTTCCATGAGACAAGCAAACTCAGGGAGGTTAGGGTGTGCATTGGGGAAAAGCAAATACAGACAAGGGAAATAGGTTTTGTATGTCACAATATTGACAAGCCTTTGTTTAGGAGCTCTGACTGGCTTATTTACTAATCATGTCTTTTGGGTAAGTTTCCTCAACCTCACAGAACCTGTGTCTACATCTACAGTGTCAATCACAGCTTCCAGCCGGCTGGCTGGCCTCACACTGGAGGCAGGGTAGAGGAGGTCACCCTCACACCCCCTGCCTTGTTTCAACTGCTCAGTCAGTTGCTCCAACTCACTGTGTAGAATGGAGCTCTCAATTAGCCACACCCTCTGGCTCTCCTCCTCCAATGTCACCAGGCAGCTCCACATTCCTAAATCACAAAGCAACAGGGACATACCCTGCCTGGAGGCCAGGACCTAGGGTGCTGGCCTCTGGCCTGCCACAGAGTCACATTGTGGAGACTTTAAATGTCACTTGGGGGAGGGAAGGAGCTGAATAGCACTGTTATCTCCCGATCCAGCCAGGCCACTTTGTGATCCTCCAGGTAGAAGACAGCTGGGGGTCCCTCCCCACTGCTTTGATGGAGCCCCACTGGTGAGTTTACAGTGTGTTTGACTTCACCAGGTTTACATTTCTCACAGCTGAGAGTGAGATTCAGTCAGTACGCATGGATTCACAGGAAGTGTCCACCTTCTTCAACAGCTCTAGGAAACTAAGTTTACCTGAAGGCCTTTTCCTCTCTGTTCCCTATCTTGGGCCTCTGTTGTTTGTTTTGGGGGTCATCAACCAGAATGACACAAAAGCCCCCCCCTCCAAGTGTGGAGATTCCTGTGGCTGAGAGGAACTGCACTGGGGCCTCCCATGGGCCAGGGTTGAATAGTGTAAAGGGTATTTTCTGGACAACCCTATAGGACACAATAGGGTAAGCTTCAGAGTAAATGGCTCAGAGGCCAATATGAGCAACATCCAGATAAAGCCATCTCTCACCATACTGACTGCATAGACATGTACCCCAGAGCTCCATCTGAAGTGAGAGGAGGAACAACAGGGAACCACAGGGCATATGAAAACTCAAGTGTTTGCGACAGGCTTCCCATGTATTTTGCTATCTAGTTTCATAGACCTGGGGGAAATGATTGCACCTCTGCTTGCCTCAGTTTCTCCATCTGTGAAATGAGTTTCAGTGAAGAACTACCTCAGGTCTGTGCCAATTTTGAAATTCTGAGAAAGTTTCAATGACAGCTCTTTCATTCCTGGTGGGGCCCACAGTCAGTTTGAGTCTCCGATAAAAATGTCAGCCCAGTCATGTCTGCAGAATTATCTAGAAAGTTCATGAACATGGATGACTGTGTGCCCAGTGTGCAAAAGAGAATTCAGAGATGTCCTGGAGCCTGTCTTAGATGGAAGGTGGGCTCAAACTTCTCAGCCCCAGAAGACTCTAAAGATGGAGGTCTTTGGAAGGGAAGCAAAAAGCAGGGAGCAGCAGCTAGGGGTACAATGGAAGTGGGAAACCTCCATGTGGGAATAAATATGGTCATGAACTTGCAAAGACTGGACTGCAATTCCATCTCATCCTCAGAAACAAAGATAAGGGGTTCAAAGAGGTTTGTGTGATCAGCTCCACAACCACAGCTAGGGTGGCCAGGTGGAAATACAGAGGCAGGTTCTGAAGGATCAGGTACCATGAAAATGTCTAAGCCAGTGGATAATGAACTCAGCATTTCCTCCAGATGTTCTATGTATGTCTCTGAACAAGAAGGGAGCTGGCTGAAGACCAAATCCAATTTTTATATTCCTTAAAGAAGTGCCAGGCAAACTCCTGTTTTATCAGCTTGTGTCAGGAGCTGGGTCACCATCGGATAGCTCTCTGTTCAATCCCATTTACTGAAGTCACAAGCAAATGAGCCTGGACCGAGTGCTCAGTGACACATGTCAGACTGTAAATTGAAAATCTACACTTGCCCTACACTTAATCTAACTCCAGAGGAGTCCATAGGGCAAAATTCTCTATGTTGAATGCTGTTTGGGCATCCTAAAGGAAAAATTACAAAATGGAGGTGAGTCATCAGGCACACTTACTGTTTAAACACTGCCTGCTTTAAGAAAATGGAATGGAAAAAGAGAGGGCAACTAAAAACTTTCTTAAGACACGTGATTTTTAAAGTTACACGGGTGTTGGCAGTCAGGTGTATCCTTCAGTGTAGCCAGGAAGCCATGAGCACTGATTGTTACTTTAACGTGGAACCTTCATTCAGACGTCAGTGTGCTTGCTCACCCAGGCTCTTCAGACTGGAATAGGGGAAAAGCCCCACAAAACCTAGGATGGTGCTTGTGTGGACAATCACAACTGATAAGTGAGGAAGTGTTGTTCTGAAAAGGTTGCTGGAGCTGGGACTTCGGAAATAACATCTGGGAACCTTCTAGGGTCCTGATTCCTGACTCTCTTGACAAGAGTACCCCCCCCACCCCGTATGTGTGTCTGTCTGTCTGTCTGTCTTCCTCCATCTTTCCCTCACCCTCCTTCCCCTCCCCCACCTCTCTTCTAGAGGGGCATCTTCACTGGCCCTTCCCCCTCACACTCCTTGCCCTCAAACCAGCCAGGCCTGGCTCTTCTGAAAGCCTGTCTTGCCTCTGGTGTTGCTCTTATCTCGCTGTGCAGCCCTCCATCTGTTTGGAATGAGGGTCCTCTGAAGCTGACCGTGAATCTAATTGGTGTCTAAGTCTTCGGGACAGTTCACAGCTGGTTCTTAATGAAGGCTTAATGAGAAACTGGAGATGTGGTGCACACCTGTAACCCAGCTCTTGGGAGGCTGAGGATGTCTGGCTGGCATAGAGAGCCTCTATATCAAAACAAAAGTCTGATGAATCAATGAATGAATGCATGAATGCATGAGGGAATGAATGATGAGTGATCTAGCAAACCTGAAGAAGTAGAGATAAATCAGAAAAACACTCATCTGTTAGGCACTTGCTAAGGGCCCACTCTGCTGTTAGACTGAGGATCCTGAGTCTCACAGAATAGGGGGACAGGAAATGGCCAAGCTTTGTTCCTCTATGGAGGCCCACCACCCTTCCAAGCACTTGTTTAATCTCATGCATCCTCAGGTCTGTGCCTCTCCTCTGTCTTCTGTGTATATAGCAGAACAAGAAAACAGAGCAAGTGCTGATGTGGGTGCCCCTGGCCACTGAGGGCCGTTGCTAGGTTTCAATCCATAAAGGATCAGATTCCCCTAGGGAAAGGGTAGGGAAGCCCACAGAGCCCACTAGAGAAAGCAGGAGTGTTCCCTTAGGTGAGGTCTGGATAAAGTCAGACCAGCTAGTGCAGCTGTGATTCCACACATAAGCCTTGCAGAAAGGGCATGCGGTGACAGGGACAGGGACAGAACAACTGCACCAACAGACAAAATATAGAAGAAAATCCCTGCAGCAGCAACCTGCTGGATGGAGAGATGGACACCCAGCTGGATACGAAGCCCCAGGGTGGAGCCCAGGACAGCTTTGCTGTGCTACCTTGTCTTCTAAGTGCCAAGTCAGGCTTATGATGGCACAATGAAAAGAAATCTTGGCTCCTAAGTCGCCCCGTAGTCCCTCCATCAGCCTGCTGCGTATGTGCACAGGGGCTGGTGCATTTCACATTGTCAACAGACATGGGTTTTGAAACTAAATTTCCTGAGCTCACTGTCATTAGTCCTGAGAGTCTGGGTGAATGGTTTAACTTCTCTGTACTTCAGCTCCCCATAGGAAACTGGGATAGTGACAGTGCTTCCCCAGCAGAGTTTCCCTTGGGTATTAGATGAGTTAAGACACACAAAAGGCATAGAAGAGTCTTTAGCATTCAGTCAGTACTATGTGTATCATATTCATTATTTATATGTTAGTATAGGTCCCAGGGAAAGGTCACACACCACTTCATTAGAGCAGCACAGTTATCTAGCTAGCAATGGTCAGGTGGACAAAAGCAGGGCACACTTCTCTGTGTAAACCCAGTAGCAGCCAACATGCGGTAGTGGCATGTGTACAGGTGTCCGCACTTGTACTGGGCATTTATACTGAAAAGGTGACAATCATTTGCAAGTATTAGATTGCTTAGCTGCAGAGCTCTAATAATTGAGAACTGGCAAGCCAAGTCACCTGTATCTGGGAAGCGTATGAGACATGCGTCTCATACTCACACCCACCAGCTAGTCCCTGAGTATGACCTGGGATATTACTTAGCATCTCTGGACATCTGGTTCCTTGTGCCGGGGCTTTCAAACAGAAAGGACACAGAAAAGGACAAGTCCCTGTTTAAAGATACCTGGTGAGCTGCACTGAGTTACTTCCTGGGGTCTCAGAACATCCTTGAGAGTTGGTCAGGCAGGCTATGTGGCTCATCTATTAAGGTGAGGTAAGGATCAGGTATCATCAGACCAGGCTTCCTGGGTATACAGTTAGTGCATGAGTTAAGGTCTCTTGGCCCATGGAGGCTACATGACTCACCACAGCAAGACTGAGTGAGTGAGCTTGAAGGAGGGCGGGCGATTATTACTAAGTTACGCAACTAAACAAGAGAAGCATGGGGTCTTTCTAATGCTCTCATGCTAGTGTGCTGGGCACTTGGCCTTTATGATTGACAGCAGGCAGAGTGGTATAGGGATGGAGTTTTTTGATGACGCACAGCCTTGTCTGAGGTGGAGGGGGATGTGTAGGTGGGGGGAAGTGGCATTCTGGTGGCTTGTGCAATACTTTTCCAAGGCTAACAGGATTCTTTTTCTCTTCAAACAAATCTGATGTCCTTGTGCCCGGTGGCCCTCAGAGCAGATCAGTTACAAAAACAACTTTGCTAAGACGATCAGGCAAATGACTTCGCTTTCCAATGGACCTGTGGAAGCCTTTGATGTGCTGGCCACCCCCCCATGCTACCCCCGGGGCACATTTTCCTTGATTCATTTATCAAGTCCATTTTGAAGTACTATCTTTCAAAAGTGGTTTCTTTGAAAAGTAACCATTTCAAAGAATATCTTCAGTCAACATTTCAGGGATCAGCTGTATGGACACTGAAGTGTTTTATCACTTCAGGCATTGGGGTGCCCCTGGTAGTTAGAAACCATACAGGGTTATCATGATCTCCAAGTCCTGACTAGAGAGGGACAGCAGTGTTGGCCAATGTGTGACAGCACAGCCGTTTCTATCTGCCCATTCTCTTGTTCCTTCATTACAGAAAGACACGCCCACCGAGCCACAGCTCCATGCGTACTCCATTCTAGAGAGAAATGATACGATTCCTGCCCTGGAGAGACTTGCAAAACACAGAGAAAAGTGACATGGTCAACACCCTCAAGACAGACATGTTCTGAAGAGGATGGACAGAATACATTTGGAGGCTCCAAAGGACAGACAGGCTATCAGTGGAGTTGGAGAAGGATTCCAAGATGGAGACCTGAAGGCTCAACCTTCCATGATCCTTATCTCTAGAAGGTGGCAGCCAGCGGGGTGCCACAAAGGAAATGCCTTAGTGTTACATTCCCACTTAATACAGAAAATGCCAGACTACCGATAACACCAAAGTGACAGGGCTGAGGAGAAACAGGTAGCAGCCACCAGCATGCCAACCTACAAACATGCGGGGCCTAGCATCTTTGGGACAAACAGATATAAGTAAAGCAATAATTGGGAGGCAGCGGATTTGTTTGCTGTATTTGCTCCTTTTAGAATCCAAACTCCTTGCAAGTTTTAGAAATGGCTTTAAAGCTATGACTAGGTTTAATAACCTGTTTCCCCTCAGAGTCCTAGGAGGTTACCGTCCCCTCAGGGTCTGGCAGCAGCCAGCTTCCTTGCTGTGATCCCATCACTTTGCTGCCACAGTGCCAGTTCAAAAGGGCACACACCCCTTTCTGAAACCATGCCCCATTCTTCTACCCAGGCTCCCTGCTGTGAAAGTAAAGGCCTCTGAATCCACTCTGCCTGATTTCCAACCCCTTCTCCACAGTCTAGTCATGGCCCCTCCTGAAACATGTGTGTGGGTATGGTAGTTACCCTGAGAAAATGGCTATGTTTTCTTTCCATTTCCAGGCCCTCTGGGCTATGCATGAACCCTCTGTCTCTTCAGCTAAGTCCTTGCCACCCATCTTCACACACCCAACCTCCCTAGGACACCCTAAGGCTCCTTTGCCTTAGGTGCCTCTTGTTCTTTGGTATTTTTCCAACTTCACCGTCCTTCATATACACTTAGACATGGGTTCCTTGGGTAGATTTTTCCAGTCCCCTGAAAAAGAGACTCCCTCTTTTGTGCCCTAATCAGATCCTACCTGTGAGGCTGGGAACTTTCTTCAATAGGATTATAGTTACCTGGTCTGTCAGTTCCTCACTGAGCATGAGACATGATTCAGACTGCCTGAGGGTGACCCTGGCTCTGTCACCTGCTAACTGTGTGTCCTGGAACCAACTGTTTCCCTGTGAAACAAAGTAAAGGACAGAGTGGTAGAACTAACCTGTGTATGGTTATGTGAGACTTGATCAACTTCATGCACAATGAGTGTTTAGACAAGTCTCGGGCCCAAAGGAAGTACAAAGTAACTGAGTCGAAAGCAGTTCAGAGTCTGTTCTTGTTCTCATATGGGCAGGGTTGTCTGTGTCTGCTTTCTCCTGCCTGCAAAACTGGGCATGCAACAGGGGCTCAGCGCCCCTTCTGGAGTAAGACATTCAAAGGGTAAATGGATTTGTGAAAAGCCAAAGCTGCTAGGCCCTGGCTGCTGATGGCATATTGATGAGGGGACTGGTTAGAGGAGGCCCTGACGTCAGAGCCCAGGGCTCAAGGCAATGGGAGCAGGTGTACCTTACCGGGAGTTAGGGCAGCAGCAGGAAATGCCCCAGAGGGTCCATAAGCAGGACCTAGCTTTCTGCAACACACGTCTCCATTTTATCACCCTGTGTTAGTCAGCTCAGGCTGCTGTAACAAAAATACCACATGCTGGACAGTTCAAGTCACTAGGATTTCTTCCTCATGGCTCTAGCAGTAGAAAGCTCAGAACTGAGACTGAATAAAATGAGTTTCCAGTGACAGCATTCCTACTGGCTTGTAGAAAGTACCTATTTTCTGGGTCCTCAAACAGTCTTGCCTTGGCAAGTGGTATAAAGAGAGAACCCTAGTACCTCTTCTGAGGACATATATCCTTTTGGTTAAGGCTCTACCCTGAGGGCCTCATTTATCCTTAATTGCTTCCTTAGAGATTACACCTCCAGTACATCCTACAATGAGGATTAGGGCTTCATCTTAGGAATTCAGAGTGGACACAAGCATTCAGCCTGTGACATTCCCTTGTTCAAGATGCTCAGACTCTTCACACAGGAAGAGCACCCCCGCCTTTGCCTCTGCTCTCCGGTATGGAGAGGGAAGGGTTTGGAAAGCAGATTCCCAGCATGCCAGCTCAGCCATCTGCTCCCAGCCTGGCTGCTAATGGCCACCTTGGTGTGTCCACCAGTCCCCCACCTGAGAATTTGCTTCTAAACTAGGGACCTTATTAGCTGCTAACTGCTGAGCAGGGAAGGTGTGATGAAGTCTTTCAGGGGCTGGCCTTTCTGCTCAAATCTCCTCTCTGGGGCTTGTCTGGGCCACTGCACACTCTGAATTTTCTATCTAGCTTCATTTCTGTCAAGTAATTATTTACAAATTAGATTCCCAGGGAATACATGAGCCAAGGATGCAAGCATTACATGTGTAAATAATAACAAATGGTTTTCCAGTAAATAGGAAATCATTCTCCAAATGCCCACTGACATTAGGAATCTCGGGGACCTGCCACAGTAACATCCCTCCACCTGAAGGCATGCAACTAGCTTTTTTGGGTCACTCTCCCTCCGGGGCAGGGTTGGGGAAGGGGAGAGTTAGGGCCGGGGCTTATGCTATAAAAATGACTATCAGGTGCTCTCTAGACCCAGAGGCTGATGAAGCAAGGTGTTTTTCAAAGAAATTTTTCTCAAATCAAAATCCTTGCATGCCCAATGAAAGTGAGGTTTACTTGTGCTTTTATTAAAGCTACAGCAACTGCTTGATTTAGAACATCTACTGTTTTCTTCAGGAATATCTTTGTCTTTGGACACCACCCAAGAAGATGTCACCAAATGGCCACCTTCCTCTGATGGACTTTGGTATTATCTGTGTCCAGGTGAAAGACTACACTTGCCACCACTCTTCCTAGCGCCTGTCCCGTGGACCTGTAGCCAGAGAGGCATAAGAAGTCTCACGTGAGGTACCAAAGGGGCTTGCAGGAAAAACACACAATGTGAGCACAGGGGAAGAGAGCTGAGCATTCTCCCATCTTCCTCTTTCTTGCTCTCTGAATACGGTGTGATGTCAGAACACCCACACATAGTTTGACCAGGAGCTGACCTCGTGATTTAGGCTAGATGCACCACCAGATGAGGGTGTGGTGACTGTGGAGTGGTCCACCCAGACCACTGTGACCCATACCAGCCACAAACACTCCTCATTCCCAACCTGCCAGGACTGGCTCACACTCTCTAAGGCTGGCATGGACTTGCAGTCCAGAATTTTTTTTAGGGGCAACACTTTTTTCAGCCTCTCTTTCATTCGTTCACTAACTATTTGTAACAAAAGCTTCCAAGAGGTAACTTTGTCATGCTGCATTCCCAATATACGTTATATTGTAACATCATCAGCCTTGATGTCGTTAAATTCCAAGGGGTCATTTCCTGAGCAGGGCTGGGCCTGCTGGAATTTATGAGTGTCAAAATCAGGTGTGTGGGTTTGGCCTTTCCTTCTTTTGGAAGGCTGGAAATTCCAAAGAGATGTGGCTGCAAAAGTATACAAACATATGTGCATGTGTATAATATGTGTGCGTGCATGCATATAAGCAAATGTACATGTGCAAGTGTGGATGCATCTGTGTATGTGTGTGCTGTGTGGGTGTATGCACATGTTCACCTGTGAGCACATGTGTATGCTTGTACCCATAAACTTTTCTGGATGCCAGGGGGTTGAAGACTAGACCAGCATAGGACATGTATAAAGCTCTATAGATAAGTATAACCAAATTAACATTTTCTCCCCAAAGCCCACAATTCTTAACGTTTACATCTCAGCCCTAACTTGTCTACATTTAAGGGCTGTTAAAAACTCTCACTACCAAAGGGGGGGAAAATAGTATAATGGCTCAACTCCATATAATTTTATTATTTCCAATAAAAGCAAAATAAATTTTAAGTATATAACCTAAATGTGATTGAGTTTTTATGTTCGTGTAAGACGTGACACATAATTAGACTGCTGGTCCCTAAACTTAACTTTCTACCACTGCTCCAGTTTCCGTGTGAGAGGGAAGACACTAGCATCACGGTATGGCAGACTATTCAGAGCTAGAACATCCTCTCAGGGGAAGAGGAAAGCTACTCTTCATATTACTCTGACGTCTCTTATATACTCATCTCACACAGTCATAGATGATAGTCATAATATTTGGAATGAAATAAAAACCAGTGCTCTGTGCCTAGAAAGCCCGCTGACCTGTACACAGCACAAATCCAGCAGTCAGAGACCACACGTGCTTTTCACTTGAACTTCACTTTTTTGGGGGACTGTGTTAGGGGCCTCTGCCTGGAAGTCTGGGGACCTGGATTCTTTTCTCAAAAAAAGAAGAAGCCAAAACCAAAATGACAATAATTAAACCAGGCAGCTGCTGCCCCTAGCAATATGACAACCTCTCTGCCCCCTGGAATTTGCTGGAATCACCCTGCCTGAGCTCATCCGGTTCGAATTAGCTGCTTCCTCCCCGTGTCACAGAGATCTGGGCGAGTTCCCATCTATTAGCTGAATTATTCAGATGTTTCCCCACAATGGCACAGCAGTCACATAACTGGCTTCTAAATCATCAGCGAATTACATTATTGACAATCTGAGCAGATTAATTAAGAAATCTGTCGCGTTGACACCGTGAGAGCTGGCTCCTTTTCAAGGCAGATCCACAGTCTTCAAGACTGTCACACCTGATGAGATTCCAGAAGAGGGAAGAGAGAGAGAGTGGCCACAGCACTGTGGCTGGGGACAGTTCCTCCTGGGTTTGGCAGGGAAGGCTGGGGCAGAAAGTCCAGCTGCTGCCTGGCTGGGTAAACTGAAGAGGAGAGCTACACGGTAAAGTCCCTTTCAGCATGAGCCTTACATTGTGGCAGTGATACCCTAAGATTGCCTCAACCCTGTTGTGAGAGGTTGCTTGTCCTCTGGGCTCCCAAATGCCTGTTTGTTTTGAGGGTCTCTAATCTCCTAAACAGCTAGGCTAGCTTACAAAAAATCATTCCTTGTACCCAACAAAGAGAAAGCAGTTTCTATATTCATCTTTTCCCCCACATAATGAAAGCTTTATTGTTCTTTCCAGAGTCTTGCAACCAAACCCAGCATAAACACTAATGAGCAAGTAGATAAATGTTAAAATCAGAATAGCACAATGTTCAGGCCGATTTAACTAACTTAAATTTGAGAAATGGTTTGATAGTCCACTAGACTGGTCAGCAATGAACTTGCACATTGATGAGGATCCTGCATGCACATATTCTAAGATCTGAAATCCTAAAACTAAGTTGTACTCTATCCTTTTGTGACCTGGTAGCCTTGGGCCTGTCACCCAGACCCCAACAACATGAACAGCAACAAAGAGTAAGGACAGGAAGGGTTAGAGAGGTCAAGTGTATTTGAGTATATTTGAGAAATTGAACAGTTCCCAGTGACACTGGCAGCTGACTCACGTGCCAAGCATGGGCTTTAGACTCTATCTGAGACCACCCCCACCCCCCGGGAACATAGTGAGGCAGAGCTCCTGACTAAGGTGCTCAGCGAGGCAGTGAGCGGGTTGATCAAAGCAAGGGCAGCAGGAAAGATATGTTCTGGAAGTATCCTATAAGGAAGGACCACAGAAAAGTAGGAGGCACAAAGATGCCTGTGTGCCCAAAACCAGTAAGTACCTAAACTAAGCCAAGGCAATGGAGCCAGAGGAGGGAGAGTGATTGCAGCTGTAACGTAACAGGGGTGACAACTGACACTGACTGGGATACCTGTGAGTTTGGTATTGCTCTGGGCACTCTGCATGTGTGTTCATCCATCCAGGGTGCCCATTACTACATGCACTTGATGGAAGAGGCTCACAGGGCTTGAGCTCTGCGACTGGACTTCAAGAGCCTCCAGGAAGACAGGAAGAGGGGAAGTGCGTCACCCCGCACAGCCTGAGATGACCATCACACAGATCTGCCACCTAATGAGTGCTGTGCTTTCGGATCACCCGAAGGTGAGAGACGGCTCCTCACAGTAGTAGCCATAGGCAAAGCCACTTTATCTTCCCCTCTCTGCATCTTGCTTAGAACTGGGACGCATCTCATGACTGCTGTTTGTCACTGTCCCCATCTCTCACATCTGATCTAGCAGATCCCAGGACAAAGTTTTGTTTATACAAAAAACAACACCAAACCCAAAGATAAACTTCAGAGGTGAGCCTGTCTAAACCACATGATATGCGTGAGAATAGCTTGAAAGAATGAAGACAAGGGACAAAACTGCATGTCACAGGAGACTTGCCTGGAAGGAGGGAGCAGAGGAGAGGCTGGCTTGCCTGACTGGCTTGGACTAGATCAGTGGGCCAAGAGCACCAGCACTTTACCCTGTAGAGGCCTCATTCGTCATCACTGTGTTCTTGGCATTCTGGAGACCCCTATAGTTCCAGAGACACAGACACCATTTGATGGACACACCCAGTGCTCTAGAACTCATCTCAGGTACAGCCATGTGCTTCAGGCAAACTTCCTCACTGCTCCAACTTCGGCCAGAACAGCATCAGGCTACCTTGCAGTGCTAGAATTGTCCTTGTGCTGATGTTGAATGAAATAGCTCTGAAATGTCAATCTAGGATTAGTAGCTGATAATCATCCCAACCGCCCCTCCACATACACACACATGTATGCACGCATGTATGCACACACACATCTGCACGTGCAAGCACATACACACCTAATTCCCTGTACTCTGCTGAAAACATTTTGGCAAGAAGTGGTGATTTGATTTCCCCTGGATACTTAGATTCTATGATGCTGCCCCTTCTAACTGTGCAGATCCCTAAGTCCTGATCAGATTGTATGACAGGGCTCACCCACATCACCCAGATTTTGTTGTTAAAATGTTTCCTCCCTAATGAATTGGAAGATTTTTGAAAAATGAAAAAGGAGATGCTACTAAAATTTCACAGCTTATATGCACAAAAAAAAAATTAAGACCTGGGAATAAAATGAAGATCCTTTTTCACATACTGAGATGTTCCAGGTAAGGTATCCAGCCAGAGGGACACCTGAGACTTCTCAGAAGTGGGGAAGAGAGCCAAGCTCCTCACACAGGAAGCTTGATGCCCATAAGTCCTCCCAAGTGTACACATAGCCTAAGGCTTTCTGTGGAGGAGACTGGGTCAATCCTTACTGGGATACCTTTAGTCATTCCTAAAGATTACCTCAACCAACATGGGTGATGACTCTTTGTCATTCAAACTGAGTTCATCACTATGATGCAAAAATTGGGTACTATTATGATTTTGCATATTTCAGAGTGAACAGTAAAAATCTTTAGGAACTCATCCACATGGAAACCAACAATTAGAAGGAAGTGTTTCCTCCTCCCTAGAGATTTCTGTCTTCTGTCTCATTTAATCCTTTTACAACTCTGAGATATAGCTTTGGTCATCTACATTTATAGATCTGAGTTCTGCAAGTTTACATGTGGTATTTGTCTAAAGAACCTGCATTTTTTTTTTGTCTATTTCCCAGAGCAAACTCAGCAGTTCCCCTAGATGACTACCCCTTACCTGAGACATCTATCTATAACAAAGGGATCCTAGACCCCTCCTCAGAACTACTGAATTAGAATCTCCAAGAGATTTATGGGATGAAAGTTAATGAAATGTGGCTTTAAAAGAGCATTCCCACACAAGTGAGACTGGAGGAGTAAGTCAAGACCCCAGGCATCCCCACTGATTTCTCACACTGACTTTGAAAGACTGTGGCTTCAGAGGTCTCATGTTTTTATCTATATGCCCTTATTAACATTACATAGTTAGTTTATCAGAGATATTTCTTGGTATTACATTGGCTCCTTGTGGTGGAACAGAGGCCAATTATGGTGGTATTGCTCCGAAATATGGCTTTCTTTTCATCCTTGAGGGGAGACATGAAGGTATCTTCTGCATATCTAAACTTGTCAAAGACCAGATTATTTTTATTCAATGAATCCCAGAGGGGAACTTCATCCTAACTAATGTTCATATGGACAGTTTCCATTGCAGTATGTGGGTGTTTGGATTTGGAGTCCACGGAGACTGCTTACTCACAGGTCATATAACCTCGGTACATCATACATACTTTATGAGCCTCTATTTTTCTCACCCATAAAATAGATGCAACTGTGCTAACACGTTTGATAAACTCTGCTGCCTGATCACACTGTAGTATGTTGGTTGTCTGGGTATGTTCTATGATGTTCATGCAATGACAAAACTGCTGAGTGATGCATTTCTTAGAAAGTCTACCAATCACTTAGTGACACGTGACACTAAAGGCAACATGAAGCTTAACCTGATTGTTAACGTGATTGAATGCAGAGAATCCTGAACGCATAGAGTACAGTTTTAGATATGTCTATATGTCATTCACAAGGACACTGATGAGTAAGACAGCAAACAAAAGGAAAAGACCCTCCTTCGATGTGAACAGCATTGCCCAATAAGCCAGGGACCCAGGAAAAACAAAGTAAAAGGAAGAGGAGGGAAGTGAACACAAGTAAACTCCTCTCTTCCCAGATGATTGTGTCAGTGGCTGATTCCATTTCCCATGGATCTCAGATGTCAACTTCTATAGGCTTTCCATGAAGACCCACCCCAGCAATTCTCTAGAAAGACCCTAGGCCTTCAGCCCTCAACCGGAGCTGCCTCATTTGTTGTTCTGGTTCTATGACTTCCAATGTCTTGGCCTGAGCAATTACTGGGTTCTTTGCTTCTCTAGTATGCCAAAAACCACTGTGGGACTACCTGTCCCCATCATGGAAGCCAAACGAATAATAATAATAATAATAATAATAATAATAATAATAATAATGTATGTGTGTATGTTCACTGTTTCTTTTCCTCTACTCAACTCTGAATAATATAATTAGTATGTTACTTATAATGACCAAATTTCAAAAATAGGGGAGTTATTACTTTCTTATCATCTTCTTTATTTTCAGCTTTTCTATAACTCCCTTTTACTAATTTGATAATCACAGATATCGTAATTTGAATAAAAATAATCATCAATACAAATGACTAACAGAAAGCCATGGCTTTTGGAAAAGTGATGGTAGAGAAGTCAAGGCACGTGCAAAGCGTGGCTTACCTCCACTTACGCTCTGCTGGGATTATATAGTGCTATCCCACCTGGATTTTTATATAGGTTCTAGGGATCAAACTCAGATAATCATGGTTATGTGGTATGGTGGTTTGAATGAGAATGACCCCCATAGGCTCATATATTTGAATGTTTAGTCCTAGTTGGAGGAACTATTTGGGAAAGATTAGGAGGTGTGGCCCTGTTGGAGGAGGTATGTCACTGGGGGATGGGCTTTGAGGTTTCAAAAGCCCAGGCTTTTGAAATTCCCAATTAGTGCTTTCTCTCTCCCCCCACTCTCTCTGTCTTGTGCTTATGGATCAGATAGAAGCTCTCATCTACTCCTCTTTTTTTAGAACATTTTTATTCTTATTTTTGATATCATAATTACAGCATTTTTCACTTCCCTTTCCTCCCATTGAATCCTCCAATATACCCCTCCTTAATCTCTTTCAAATTCATGGCCTCTTTTTTCATTAATTATTATTACATGCTAAGGTCTTCCCTTGGCCAGCCAGAGGGTAACAAGGAGTCAGGAAGAACAAAATTAACTCTTGCCAATCTTTTTCATGCTACTGAAGGCAGTGCAGCTTTAGATCTGGCCACATTATCTCAAACAGATGAATAAGTTAATCACTGGTGTTTATGGTCCTTTACCATCAAGGACAGTAGGATTATTCATGGGGAGAAGTGGATTAGCTTTTCAATTGTGCATCCAGATATTATAGTTGGAGATTGCAAAGGAAAAAATTAAAATTGTGGTATCTGTATAGAAAGAGATGACAGTTAATGCAGGGGATAGAATTGCTCAGCTGCTGTTGTTTTCTGACATTAAAGGCAAGGCTGCTCCAATAGAAGAAGCCAGGAGCAGGAAGAAGGAAAAACCTCATTCCATGTGGCCTAGACCATCAGCATAGCATGGAGAATAACAGCTCAGGGAACATATGTATATATGGGGTCATATTTGGGGAATAGCATTAAAAGCTAGCATAAGATGGGCTAAGATTACACAATCCAGGCTAAGGCTTGATAAAATCCATCAGGTGTCTATGTGTTTATTTATAATGGTGGTTTAAAGATTAACACCACTGACCCACTAACTTTAATTTAAATACTGGTAATAATTTAATTAATTAAACCTACAACCACAAATATGTATATGTATTCCTAAATATAACCTGATCAGTCTGTATAAATTCTCCAGTGCCATGCCTGCCTGCCTGCTTCTATGCTTCCCACCATGATAGACAAAGACTTACCCTCCAAAATTGTAAACAAGGTCCCAAATAAATGCTTTCTTTTATAAGTTGCCTTGGTCATGGTGTCTCTTTACAGCTATAGAAAAGTATCTAAGACATATGGCAAGCATTTCGCCAGCTAAGCTATCTTCTGAGACCCCCTTTGTCCCTAGTTTAATATAAAACTCTAGCCTCTTTACTCAAATTGAGAGATTCTTCAATAGGAACACTGTATAAGAAGCACGACAGTCCCTGGAAAGTTGTCTTTGGTCTTTGTCATCCCAATCTATCTGATTGAAACACATTTTCCCTCACCAAGTTTAATATTTTCAGAAAAGCTAAAATATAACCATGTCAAATCATAACATTTCTCTATATTAATTATTGTTACTATATTAAGCTGCTATGTAAAATGCTTTATAACCTCCATACTCCAAATTATAGCAAAACATTGTACAGAGCTTTTTAATTTATGATAAAAAAATATGCAGTTCCAGACATGAAGTCTCCCCACTTCTGTTGATTCTATAACTGAGAAACAAGACCTTCATCATTAAGTGGTATTGATGAGCCCCAAAGTGGTCATGTTTGTCAATTTCATTAACCTTTCAAATTAGGTATTCAAAATGTGTTAATGACAGTATAACAGTCCATTACATTATTCAATGTAATTTCATGGATATTATGTATAGTTGGTAACATTAGATCTCTTGTCTTTACAGCTGTTAGAAAACATTATATTTTCCAAGACCATCAGGGATGTTTGAATACCAAGCAGCTAAATCCACCAGCTCAAATAATGGCCCCTGCCCAGCTCAGAATCAGATCTGGGTGTGACTACAGTCCCTGACAACAGGCCTTTGCTCCCTTTGGGGTGCTAGAGAGCAACAGAGAATCAAGAAAGAGCCCGAGAATACATTCCATTAAATCCCCTTCAGACTGGCGTTGAAATTCAATTACTGCTTAGCAAATAGCCATAACCCATCCCTTTGGAACAGAGCATATTTGCTTTCAGTGACCATGGGATCGGGCACTGGCTCATCCTAGCCAATGAGGTTCAAGGAGACAATTGGAATGAGTATTTTAACTGTGCTCTTGTAGCTGGTTTGTCCTTCTGTGCTTCTGTGACTCTGCATTATAATAGTAGGGCATCTCCTTTTTAGTGTAGGCCCTAGAACAAGACCCCTGAAGCAAGTTCAAGTCCCACCCAGACCTGGATCCAAGCCCACTCATATCTAATAGAAACAGCATAACTTCAGCCCCAGACCCATTACTGAGAAGCATAAATATTTATCACAAGCCACTGAAAATTCAAAACTGCTTGTTACGCAGCATTATCAGGACAATACACAGTGATACGATGGCAGAATTATTTAACTATTCTAGTTGAACACTGCTCCCCTATAGAATAACAAACCTTCTGAGGTTTGATTCTTGGCTACTAAATTTTTGCCCTTTTCATTAAAATCATGATATGAACACCAAGTGGCCATCTGTCTATCTCTTAATGTTTTGTGTGTGCTTCAGTTTTTGCATAATTCATTTGGCAATTCAGTTGCTCATTCACATAGATACCCTGTGCTTCTTCCCATGTTCCAGACATTGTGGTGATTGAGGAAAAAAAAAAAAAAAGAGCCCATGCAATAGACAGGATACTAAATCCCAAGGACTCATAGCCTATAACATAACTATAACACCTGGTCTATTAGCATCTTAAGGCTGGAAGAGTGAACTCAGACAGTGCTTGACGAAGTACTACAGTCATTAGCAACTATGAGAAATCAGATTTTAACCTCAGAATCTTTATTAATTAACATGTAGCCCAGCTACTAAAAGATCCACAAGTCAAAGCTCGTAGTCCCACTTCTGCTTAAAGGAAAATAGAAATAAATGTGCCTGTGTTTGAGTCAGCATTTGTGATTACATCTCCCATACTTAGCCAGAATACAAAAATCCTTTGTCACATCTCTGTTACAAAAGGGAAAAGATGAATGAACTTTCTTTCCCTTTTCTGTTTCTTCTCATTCATTTATAATCTTCCAATTTATGTGAGAATTGATGCTAATTCCTCTACTTTGGCAATTGTGTGATAACAGAGGTTTAATACAAAGGCCTTTGGGGGATGGCAGATGATTTGGTCGGTTAAAGCTGAAGTTAGGACCCAGAGAGATGGGAGCAGGAGTCCACTCTTGTTCTACATAAGGTACAGAGGCCAGGGAGCCACCAGGTGCTGTGCTGATAAGAACCCTGGCTCTAGAAGAATAAGGCCCGGGCAACATGGGGAAGTGCTTCAGACTGTGTGGGATGAAGCTCCCGGGGCACCCCTGGAAGTCACAGCTATGTGCAGAGAGGCCAGTCCAAGCAGCGGGTCAGGTTAATTTGAAAGTCTGAGAGTCTAGATGGGACAATCTGTCCAAAAACCAAAGTTTCTGGGGCACTTCAAGCTTGGAAGTGTTGGAGTTGGACTCTAACATTTGGAGTTGGACAATTGGACTCCACCACCAACCCCAGCCTCCTTACACCTCTCAAGAAAGATTAGCCTGTAGGGCTGTGTGATAGGTCACTCCTCCTAGGAAGGAAGAAGAGCTGTGGATTGCAGATGGGCAGGTGTTGGTGCATGGCCTGATCTGCTTCTTATTGCTCACATGGCTGAGGATGAGACCTTGAATGTGCGAGAGCAGTCCCAGCCCAACCACCCCCTCCCACACACACACACCTCAGTCTGCTTACCTATGAAATGGGTAAGTGTCCAGTCCAATCCTATAGGTCAATCTGTCTTGAGAATAGAAGGAGACTAGGGTTGGTGGAGGAGTCCAAGAGTCCCTGCAGAAGATCAGAGAGAGCTCACACCCATGACCTCAAAGCATGTTCCCTGCTTCACACCTGAGGGAGACAGACCAAGCCTTTGAAAGCTCTTCTTGCTCCATTCTGAAGAGATATTCCTGAAGACCATTCAGTGATCTCAGCTACAAAAATAAAAAGAAAGAAAGAAAGAAGAGAAAAGAAAAGAAAATTCTCTAAGCACCACACCCTCTTAAGGGTTAAGGCATGTCTGTCCCTGGTCCTACACCCAAGCCTAGAGAGGCAAAGTCAACACAGTTAAAAGGACAGGGTGCACACTTTCCCAAGAACTCTTTCTCAATCTAGACCAGATCCCCACAATTCCTAGCCCAGATGTCACCAAACCATGGCCTGAATCTGCCTCTTAAGAGAACCCAACTTCAAAAAGGAAGCCCAATGGAATCTAGCCACAGAAGCTAGGTTAGCTACACTAAGGCTCAGGGAAGGATGAGAAGGAACGAGACACTGGAGATACCTGGCTCCCCTGCCTCAGCCTCAGTGTCATATGTTGGCAGGTTCCTTAAGGAGTCTGAACTGCTGGTCATCAAGGCCAAAAGAGGAAGAAAGTTGCTACTTGACTCAATATTTTATAAGCACAGTGTGTCATTTTTTAATTATTAAGAGAAGATAACTACTACGAGGGCCCCCTATGAGCTCTTTCCTTGGGGACCTGCAGCGTGTGGGGACATGTCTCCTCTCTGCTCAATCTACCCTCAGAGGCTGCAAATCCTAGCAGACTCTCATGTCAGTAAGAAGGAGGAAGTTGCCTCAGGTTCCAACTCAGGCTCTGAACATTTCCTTACTTCTCCTGTGCATATGGTCACTTCACCTAGATAATGAAAAGAATGGGCTTCTAGGAGGCCATGTTCCACAGCAGATCTTACTAGTCATTTTCTCATTCATTACACACAAATACTTGTTCAGTATCTGCGCTATGCCGGCTAGGCTCTAGAAAGTCAGCAGTGAATAATGCAGACTGAGCCTCTGACTTTGTGGAAGAAACCACAGGGCAGGCCACTGAATACACCAACCAGAATCTGCACACACAGGGGACCTGGCCTGCACAACTCGCATGACAGGAAAATGCCTCCCCAAGAAGCCCAGGGAGATCCATATGCCTTAAGTGACAGGCTAGGACTTTCACACAGACTCAACTGAGAACAAAGCCTAGGTCTGGGGTGGCTAATCACCATGGAGACAAACCTCTGGGTGTGTCTATTGAAGGACTTTCTAGATTGGGTAAATTAAGATGAGATGACTCACCCTAAATATGGGCAATACCTAGCACCCAGGACTGACCAGGAGAAGCAAGCTGAGCATGAACTTTAATCTCTCTCTCCTTCTCTGCAGATGCAACAGGACCAACCACCACATCCTTCTGCTGCTCTGACTTCCTGGCTGTTATGGTCTGTACCCTCAAACTGTGAGCCAAAACATACCCTCAAATTTGGATAAATGCTTCCTTTTTGTTTCTGTTTTTGTTTTTTTCCTTGTGAAGTATGTTGTCACAGCAAAGAGAAAAATAAAACAAAGACCCTCCTGAGCCTAGTATTGATTCTAGTATAATAGCATTCGGTGGTTACTCTTGTCTCCAAGATATAACAGCCACTTCCTCTGGCATTGTTTTAGCAGCATATACTAGATACAAAGAAAACAGAGCTCTATGCTTTCCCAGGCTTGGTATCACAGCTGATTTAAGGTTCAAGACCTGTTTAGGTCACAGAGTGAGTTCAAAGCTAGCCTAGGCAACTTAGAGAGGTCTTGTCTGAAAATTCATAACTAATTCTAAGGATCTATGAAAAAGCCATATGGAAACCTAATGTTTCATATATATGAAGATAGAGGGGTTGAATTAGACTTATCCCATACAGGGGATTATGCTCATCCCAGAAGTCGTGGCTTGCTAAATATAAGATCTGTACCAGGTGTGGGATACCTGCCCTCCAGCTGTTGACCAAGATGCCTCAAAGACCCTAAAACAATACAGGCTATTGATACTACTCTTGACTACCCACCAGAAATTGATGGTAAGATTCTATTTCTGAAGATACCACATACATGGGTGGTAAGACATATAAAAACCAACTTGGTACTGAACAGGTAGCTTTCTCCCTGATAGTTAGCTCTCTTAGTACTGGAAGATGCTGGGGAGGCAGAAGGTAATCAACAGGCTTACCCAGCTATGATGCCTGTGAACTGCAATAATGACCCATATGACAAGATATGCTTATGCATGCAATAGTGGCATAAATGTTATGGAGGTAACCAACCACTTTCTAATTGGATTTAAGATCTTCAAAGAAGGAAACATATGCCTGGTATTGAAGATCTTACCAAGAACCCACGGATGGGGAGTTCATAGGCCCCAGGGATGAACTTACTGCTGTTATTCTGCTAAATGGATATTATATCAAACTGCTCTCTAAATTCATATCTCTCTACCTGTAACTTACCACAGCTCTCATATCTCAGCAGAGAAGTTTCTTTGTAGATGGTGGCCAATGCAGAAACTCACAACTGGTCAGGGCGCAAAAAATAAGTGACTTTGGGATACTCAGTAACAAAGGGGACATCTACACGCCATCCCTCCCTCCCCAAGGCTCAGGATGTGAGGAGAGATAGAGAAGAGAGGGCAGAAAGATGGTGAGAGCCAGAAGTCAGGGTGACTGGACCGAAACAGTGCCTTCAGGACATGACATGAGTACCACACTCATGAACTCACAGCAACCTGTGTTTCCTTGCACAAGATCAACCCCGTGAACATTCTAGCATAGAATGGAAAGGGGTTCACAATCCCCTACCCCCAACTGAGGAGCTATAGACAGATGATGGATTCAGAGGTAGGAAGAATCAATTTTCTTTAAGGGTATGGCTCCTAGTACGTCAGCCATGCTCCAGTGATGGCCCACACACACAAGTATATGGCTACCACAGTGTCAAATTTAATTTTTTTAAGAAGTAAAAAAAAGAGGACAATGGATATGGCTCAGTGGAAGAATGCTTGCCTCACATGCACAAGCTCCTAGCAATCGCCAGTACCATGAAACAAAAAAACAAAGAAACAAGCACAAAAAAAAAAAAAAACCCAAAACCAAAACCAAAAAAAAAGATGGATAAGCCAACACCCACAGAGATAGCCAGGCACCCAGAGTGATAGAAAGAAAAAGAAAAAAAAACACTGATAAACAGGAAAAGAGTTTGGGTTTCAAAAAGCAACCTGTTTCCTCTCTGTTGCTGTATCTAGGTTGTGTATCAAAGAAAACAAAAATAATTCTGGGCACAGAAGGGAGATGGAATATTTCCGCACTCAGCACCAGGCCAGCTTGGCTCCTTCCCAGGCATAGGATTCTGGTGTCTCTTTTTAAAATAATAATAAATAAAATAAAGTAGTTAAACCCTGTGGTGGGTGCCAGCAAATGCAACAATGCCTGGGGAGCAGGTGGGAAGTGTGAACATTTGGCAATTACTGACAGCAGCCTTGTGAAGCAAACAGCTGGGGGCAAAAGGCAGGTGTGCTAATACAGCTGGGCCATTCCCACGGCCCCTCCAACTGCCCCCAGGCCTGGACTCTGCTGTCCACAGAGTACCTTCCCCTCAGATGGGCTTGAGAAGCCCACTACCACCCATCCTACGCCCCTGCAGGGGTCAGTCACTGCTCCCCTGACCCATCCTATAGCCCAGAGGTCCCGCACACCTGCTCCCAGGCCAGAGGCTCAGCTGTTTGTTTCTGTTGTCAAAACCATGGACAGGGGATGATCAAAAGCCTGGCTCACAGGTGGTGCAGGGCTTTTCAAGGGACTCTGGAAATTTCCATGTTCAAACCCTGCCTTGGGCAAGCTGGCCTCTTACACTCCACCTTATGACATTCTGGACAACAGACACAAAAATTTGGGGACAGAACCTGACCAGTAACAAGAGTGTGCTCTGGTCATTTCAGTGATGCTGAGTAGGCTTCTAGAACTTACAGCACTTCAACCATAATCTAAACCTTGTTCCTGATGCTTGTGCACTCAGCTCTGCCTAACAACCAGCCCCTCCCAACACAGGGATCTTTGGATGACCTTTCAGGTTCCTCCCTTGTTGCAGCTTTAGTCTTGGCAGGTCAGTCTTCACGTGAATATCATGCCAAGTGTAGAGGGTACTTCCTTTTGACAAGGACTCTGTTGCCAGTTTGTGGATCACTTCCCCCTAGTGGAGTTGCAGTGTCTGGCCTCAAGGGAAGAAGTTGCTTTTAGGCCTGATCTGAGTTCATGAACTGGAGTGGGTTGTTACGGGGAAGGGTGGCTCCCCTTTTCTGAGGAGAAGACTGAGGGAGGGGAAGGGGGAAGAGAAGGACAATAGTACTGGAAGGAGAGGAAGGAGGGGGTCATGATCGGAGTGTAAAATGAATTAACAAATAAGAAAAGAAAAACCCAATTCCATCAAAGGGAGAAAATAGGCAAGCCAGTGTAAAATACTGGTATTCCCAAGGTCATTTTGTGTGCATGCATGTACATGCATGTTCATGTGTGTTCACATATGAATATGTGTGCAAAACAGCTGCCTTTGGGCTTGAATGTGCATGCATGTATATGATGTTTGTGTGTGTGTGTGTGTGTGTGTGTGTGTGTGTGTGTGTGTGCGCACATATGCCCGCTTGCTTGAGGAGTGTGTGTTTGTGTAGGCAGGTGTACGGGTGTGAGTTACTTAATCTCTGTGGACCCTGGTTTCCCTGTCTGTAATGAGGATGCCTCTGCATCAGAGGACTGTCATGACAAAGCTGTGAAACAACTGCAAAGTGCAGGCCCAGGATGTCCCCACACATGGCATGAGTTCTGAACCTCAGTATGTATAGTAGATCAGTGTCACGTCACCTGCACTTGACCAAGGTTCACAGACTAAAAAGGAACAAGTTGCTTACTCTTAGCAGTAATGAAACACACAGAGAGAAAACAGTCCTCACTAGCACTCTAGCCACAGTGCAAAGCAAGATAGGTTGTACCCATGCGATTGCTTTCCGTGTCCTTGACAGCTGAGGCCTTGGCTGGGGGACAGGCAGGCCATCATGTGCCCTAAAATCAGGATAGTCTGTGAATGATGTCTCAGGAACCGAGCTGGCTGCACACCACAGAGGCCATGGGAACATCTGTGACCATGAAGTGATGGTGCCAGAAAAGGTAGCCCCAGCTGTGCAAGTATTTCTTCCCTAACCCAAATCCTACAGCCCTGCTTGCCCACAACATTCCACCCCTGCACGCATCCACTCTCCTGGGCCATCCCACCACATGCTCCCAAGCAAGTCTGCCACATGGTATTAGCTCTGGTTTGTACAGCAAAAGACATTTATTGAAACATTTAACTATATAACACTATAAAGAAAGAAAAATCAAGAAAAATGTCAGTGACAGCGAGCTTTCATTTCTCTATAAAGAAAAGGTTTCATTGGAAAGGTCGCCCTCCCTCTTATTCGAACAATGAGTTCTATATGATCACTCTCCCCCATTACTATAACACTACTGCACCCACGAATGTGCTGCAGGGGGCAGGGAGACTCTGGGAAAACATTGTTATGAGGCCAGTGACCATGGGCCTGTGTTCCTTTATCCAAAGGGAAGCATTACCCACTGGGACACCCTTCACTTCTCCTCCCTAGGGGCTGATCATCATCATGTCTCTGCCCTATCTGTCTTGATGGAATCCTCTCTTTTCCAGCAATTTTAATCTCAGAAATAGGAAGGGAAGAATACAGTACATATGAGTGGAATATACAATCAAAAATAACAACTATTCCAGCTCATCTTCTGTGGATTCCATACGGACAGTGACTATCTAGTTCTCTGTCTCAGGCATTCCTCAAGAACATGCATGATGACCTTCTAGGTGACCTTGCCCAAATGGGCTCCATGATCCACCAGCCTGCCTATGATCTGCTAGGTTCCCTTTGTAGG
>CAJQZJ010008952.1:2803374-2817192 GCA_907164525.1 Lophiomys imhausi
ATATGGTGGTGGTCATGGTGGTAGTGGTGATGGTGATGGTGGTGGTCATGGTGGTAGTGGTGGTAATGGTGATAATTAACAAATACCGTATTGAACCCTTCTATTTGCCAGTCCCCTCCCATACATCCACTCCTTACCTCCAATTTTATAAAACAGGGTCTCACTATATAATTAGATTGGCCTTAAACTCACAATCTTCCTGCCTCAGCATCCTAAGTACAGGGATTATAGGCATGTGTCACCATCCCTGGCCTATTGCCAAACTCTATTTCAACATATTTTATGTCCACATGTGCTGCCTGTTGCTAGCTTAGACCTTTATAAACTAGCAAAGCTAGTTTGATTTCACAATAAATATAAAACAATTTAAGCATAAGAAGACAGAGGACACTCAAAATCCTAAAATATAAGCAATATGATCAGAGCATCTTGCCAATACCTTAAGATGAGCATTTCCCTGGTTGTGATGACTAATGTCAATTGTCACCTTGGTCAGATCTAGAACCACTTGGGCAATAAACCTTTTCAAATACCTGTGGAGTATTATCTTAAGGTTCTTTGAGATGGGAAGAGTTGCCCACTGTGGGTGGCACCATTCCCTGTGCTAGGGTCTCTCTGCTTCCTGGAAGTGAATCACAGCAACTAGAAAAGTAGCTAAGATGCTGGTTAGCGTCCTGCAGGTTCCACAGGAGGGAGAGGCCATCAGCTTATCTTCAGATAAACTCTTGGGTACCAGAAGCACTTCAATAGAGAGACAAAGCTTGAATGGAGGTGAAGTTGCCTCAGAGAGATTGCAGGCTTGTAAATGAACCAGGTACTCGTGCCTGTGACACCACCCTCCCCCACCATGAGTCAATATTATCAATGCCAAAGAGAGGAGAGACTACTGGGACTCCTTAATGACTACCTAACAAGCATTTCTCGAACATTTCTAAACCTAGAAAGAAAACAAATTGGGCCTACAAAAGAAAGACAGAGGGGAAAAGAAAAAGATGATTCATCTTGAAAAACCCCTCAGCCTCCATTTCCTACTGTGGGGCACTTGCTGCACCCTTGCTGCAATCAACTGTGTTATTTTAATGTCATCATTCTTTCTCTTTTTCTCTCTTTGATCCTGAGACTAGCTGAGCGTATTCTGTGTTGCCCACATCCTGCCCACATCCTTTCATCTAAATGTCTTCAAGGTCTCACAATGAGGTACCAGCAACTTCTCTAAAACACCTTTGTCTCTTTCTTGGCCAGCCTTTCTGGAAATATCTCTTGTCCAGATGGTATAAGCATTTTCCTCTTTTTGTCAAATGTTAGACAGTGCGACTGACAGGAGAGTTCAGAGCTGAGCAGGCAGAAGCAGTCCTTGCCCCCTGGAGGCTATCATTCTAGCTGGAAGGTCAACTAACAGCAAAGTAAACTCAAGCTTCAATCCATCAGGGAGCAGCGCGCACCCTGACGAACTCACCACGCATTCCAGGCTTAGCCTAGAACTCTGATCCAGAGGGCAGTCCAGATCCAGAATGGTGAGAAGGAATAAGCTATTCGAGGGCTGATAGCATGAACAAGCCAGGAGCAATTGAAACTACAAAAATAGTCTGAGCTAGGGACCACGTTTGGCATATTCAAAACATCGAAGAGTCAAACATGAATGAAGTACATACAAAACCTCCAGAGCAAGATGAAGCGGGGAAACAGCCCAGGAGCAGGTCTGTCAGGGTCTCACTGAAGTGTAGAGTGGGGAACGCATGGCAGAGCAATGGAGGCAGGGAGCTATTGTAAGCGATACAGAAATAAATAATGATTGGCATTTTGATTGTTTGGCCAGGGCTCCTGAGAAACAAACAACCTGATTTCAACTTCTGCCATTAGTGAATCAACACCATTGCCATATTGGTTATGTGGAGTTAGAGGGGGGCCGTTGAGATAGATATTCAAAATACCATTTTAATAGATTTCTTATACTCACCAAAAAAATAAAATAGCTCTAGGCTCCCACTCAGCTTGGCATATATTAAAAATCTGTTTGGAAGCAAACTGTTTTTTAAAGTACCTTTGGTTTTAATTAGTTTAGCATTTTAATTTTAAGAAAGGACGAGAAGCCTCAGTAAGAAGCATCTTCCATCCATGTGTCTGAGCCTGCCCCGTGATGCTGCATTGAGACAGTTGTTAATCAATAAATTATCTGAGGGACACTGCAAATGTGGAAGGCCACTGTGACTTATTAAGCTCTCCTTGTACTTAGTCCCCTTTAAAATCCTATTAATCCCTGTTACAAATGATAGGATCGTTTAATTTCTTAAATGAGACATTTTTATTGACCATAAGGCCTTTTATCTTTGTGAATTTATGGGTTTTGATGGTCCCTAAAACCCTTTTTTATTTTTCAAAACACATTTTTTTCCAGTGTTTTACTTCCATCTAGTTTGACCCATGTTTAGGTTCCACATGAATCTAGCTGGCCTACTCCAGATCTTCCAAGGTTCTAAAACAGCACAGCTTGCCATAGAGCTTGTGGTGGGTGAGAACAGGACCAAGCAGGGGTCAAGTCCAAGATACACATGTGGACTCCAAAATCACAACCCATGAAGTTGTCTGGAAATGCCCTCTTACTTATGATTTTCACTACATAACAAATTTTCTGTGGAAAAAAAAAAAAAAGAAAGGGTTTTGCTTTGGCTCACAGTTCAAAGGTGCAGGTCATCACAGCAGGAAGGGCAGGGCAACAGAAGCATGAGGCAATTGTTCATACTGCATCCACAGACAGGAAACAGAGAGAGATGAAAGCTGGTACTCCCCTCATTTCCTTACTTTGATCATTTTTGGAAGAATACTACCTATCTTCCTGGTAGGTCTTCCTACCTCAGTTTACCCTGTCTAGAAAGCCCTATGCAGACATGCCCAAAGGTTTGTCTCCTAGGTGACTCTAAACCTAGCAAGCTGATTATAGTATTATCCATAACTACTCTTACGTTGCAGTGTACAGGCATCATTGTCGTGATGAACAAAATGGCATCATCTGAAATGTTAATAAGCAGTCATCATTTATGATAATCTCGGGAGTCTTGAAAGCTATAATTATTGTTAAAGAGAATCCTCATCTTCTGAGACACCACTGCTCCATCCAATCCTTTCTCTCTAACCATCATTGATACACATTAAATTAACAAATGTGAGCCAGCAAAGATGGCTCAGTGGGTAAAGGCATTACTTCCAAGTCTGATGCACTTGAGTTCAATCCTGAAGACCATGTGGTAGGAGAAAACTAACTCCTGAAAGTTGCCCTTTGGCCTCCACATATAGCTTGTGACATGCACACACACACACACACACACACACACACACACGTGTGCACACACACACATGCACGCACACATATAAATATGTTTTTAAATCCTAATATAATGAATGTTTAAAATACTGTTCCCACAGAAAACCTTTGAGGAAAGACTGTAAGAGCTGGGTTGTAACCACTCAACATCAAGGAATGGGCAGCACAACCCACTGGAACTATTCAGAGTCCGAGTCTTTTGATGAGATCACAGACAAGGCTCCACCATCATTCACCTCTGCACTTCCTAGCTCCTCCACTTGCTTAAATGGCGGTAGACACAGTGGCTCCCACTTATGGAGGACCTTCTGGCCATGTACCATGCTGCCTGGTGTGTTCACATTACTATCGCTTGGGACAACTGGTAACTTCCAGTCATTAGCAGTTTTATTTGGGGCACTAAGAAAGGTCACAAAGTTTCAGCAGGGCAAGATTCTGACTTCAACATGGCACAAAATACAGGGAGGGCATGTTAGTGGGGAGTTAAAGGGCCACATAGCTTTTGGTCTTTCTCCCATGAACAGTTGGGTTCTATTGCCCTCCTGTTAGATACAGCCAATCTACAGCTGTTTTGAAAATCAAAACATTATGAAAGTGACTCCAGAAAATTCTTGACAAAACAACAACAAAAAAAAAAAAAGGGAAAAACCACTCATACCACTCTACCAAATGTGAACTCCATTCAATAACCAACACTTCTGTGAGTGTATGTCCCATGAAATGTGTTTGAGACGTAATGACTGCTTATATGAGGTTCAAGGGGAAAGAGGTGTTCCCCAAATTCATCTGATGCCCCAGAGCTAGTCCAGCTCCCAAGTCAGCCCTCAGGAGAGCTGTGTCACTCATGGTCCCTGGATTCCTGATTGGCATGTGACATATTTCAGCTCCCTTGTTGGGGAGTCCCCTTTGAGAAGCACCAGTTCAGCCCACCCTGTTTCAGTTGGTGAGTACATTCGCCTCAGATAGTCCAAGCGGACCAGTCACAGGAAGAACGCCACTGAGTCCTCTCTGGCCATTCAAGAGCATCAGACAAGCTCAGTGAAGCCCTGCCTGGAATCCTGACCACAAAACTATTATCTATCAGCCAATCCTTACTGAGTGCAGTTATTCCCTGATGGGGAAGGGGTTACAATGCCACTACGGAACTGAACAAAAAGTAAGGAAGATAAGAAAAGTCAAGTCAAAACTAAGGCCTACAGTCACCACGGTAATGAAAATGTCAGTTGTCTTCAGGCATTGGAGAATACACATCTAATTATGCCACATCAATTTTTAAATTAAAGGGTTTAATTGATCAGAGCTCAGCTCTTACTTTAGGGTTTTGAGTGAAAGCTGTTCATTCTCAAACACAGTCTTTAGAAAACACCCTGAAACATTAAGAAAAAGAAAAAAAAAAGTTCTTAGGAACACCCTCAGTCCTCATCGTTATGAATCGTCCTTTTACTGTGCGGTACTTTCTCAGAAGCAATTCAGAACAGCTTGCTTACAAGGCTGCAGCAGCTGTTGGTCCATTTGCTAATTAATGATTTGGGTAAAATCAGTGTAGACAATCCACTGATAACCAGTTTACAATTATCGGTTCTTTCATTGTCATAGACCTTATAAATTATAGACAATTCTGGAATTTTTACTCATCATTAGTTAGGAAGCAGTTGCTATTGATGTTTCAGTCTTTATTTTATCAATCACATCAAGCAAGAAGCCTATGTGTCCTCTCCTTGATCCTCCGTGGCCACCAGATGCAGACCAGACCCTACCTTCAGACCAGCCTCCAGTGTAAACTCTCCTCACTGTGGGGCAGGACCCTGATGGCATGCTTCCTGTATCTTGTCATCATCCTTGGTCCCTGAGGTCCAGTGAGCAACTTTTCACCTCCTAACCCTTAGAGTCTATGTCTATGTTATGCTGTGTATTACTTTTTTCACTGCTATGACAAAATACTTGACAAAAACAACTTAAGAAGGAAGGAAGGAAGGAAGGAAGGGATTGGTTCAGAGTTTGAAGGTATAAATCTGTCAGTCATGTCTGGGATGGAACATCCTATACACAAGAAAGAAACAGAGAGAGATGGAAGCTGGTACCCAGTTCACCTTCTCCTCTCTGCTATGTGAGAGACTGCAGCCTGTGACATGGTGCTACCCACATTAGATGAGCCCCCCTCCTCATTATCAACCTCTCTAAATACTCCTTCACAGAAGTACCCAGAGGTGTGTCTCCTAGGTGATTCTAAGTCCAGTCATATTGACAATGAAGATGAACCACACCACACTTAGCATCCAAAGAGACTTAGTAGTTGTAACTAAATTAAGGATCTTGCAGGACAGTTTACCCTCACTTATCTGGTGGGACATGAATCAATAGAAGTTTGGGAGGAAACAGCAGAATCAGGAGGTGGGATGGGAAAGAAAAGAAACAGATTCTGCCCTGAAGAAGCCACGGGCCCAAACGTCTCTTAGACTTTAGATATCTGTCTCCTGGTGGTAATGGATATATATGAAAACCGCTATGTAAGCCGCTGAGTAGGGCTCACTTGTTACATCAGCAAAGGGAGGCTAAGGCACTCCTCTCACCAGCAATCAGGCTTTAACCACATGGAGGGCTGGGTACAGTGGGCTCATGCCTGTAATGCCAGCACTTGGGAGGTTTAAGCAGGAGGATTGTCTCCAGCTCAAGGCCATCCTTGGCTACAGAGTCAGATCCTGTCTCAAAATGAAATGAAAGGTGGACATATTTCTGATACCACTGCGGGATGAAACGTTTGTTGCTGCTGTTCTATAAAAGGCCCCATTGAACAGGAGCCTGAAGCTGCCCACATTCACTATACCACATCCAGCCGCTCCCGTCCATCCTGTCCTTCCTCCTTGTCCTTCCCAGAGGCCTTGCCTGATACACTCCAGGCCACAGTGCCTTCCTCCTGCCTGAGATGGAATGAGAATGTGCCCCTATATGTACCTCCCCCACCTTCAGCCTTACAGACACAAAACAGAGAGGTTAAACAATTTGCCAAGATCACACAGCCAGTGAGCAATTGGAGCTGCTCCCCAGGGAATATGACCGAGGCCAACTCCAACACTCAAGCTGCTTCTTCTTACTTTCAAGGTCAGTGGCAACAGGGGAGAAAGAAAGAAAAGATCTCAAAGTGAGGAAAGAGGTATTCCGTAGGACTCCATATTCTTAACCACAGTGGGAACAAGGATGTGATGTATGCTCACCCAGTTCTTTCTGATGCTTAATTTATTCTCACCCAAAATCAACTGGGCATGAGCTGGGGAGACAGCTCTTTAGTCAAAGTATTTGCCACCCAAGTGTGAGAACCTGAGTTCAGGTCCTCATTGTAGAACTCCAGGCACGGCAGTGTGCATCTGTGAGTCCAGTCCTAGAAGGCAGAGACAGGTAGATCCAACGCTTGCTAGACAGCCATCTACCCGAAAGGGGTTGCCCACAGTTCCATGAGAAAGCATATTACAGAATAAAGTGAAGAAGAGGCCCCAGGGAGGCACTCCAAATTAACCTCTGGCCTCCACACATGCTGCCATGGACAAGCATAGGTGTATAATCACACAGTGAGATTGGGGGGTGTTGACAGGGAGACAGAGGGAGACAGAAACTTCTCTCTATAGAAACCAAGCCTTGTTATATGTTTATTTCAAGTAACAATCTACCGTCGATGTCCTCAAACATGAGCCTGGCTACTTCTGCCAATCACCCAATGCCTTTCCACTTACTCTGAACAAGGAGGAGCTTCAAGAAACGCTAAGACACAGCAGTGATTAAGTCAACAGTAAGAATGACGACTCTTGACTGACAGATTCGGGATAACTGCAAATTCTAATTCTCCTGAGGCTAGGCTGTTTTATCTTTCCAGAGCTGAGGTGGGAGGTGACATTCACAGTCACCTGGGTGCTCCTCATGGGACAGGGATTAAAATGAAGTCCCTCTGCCATCTAGATTCCTCACAGCTTCCCTGCCCTGAGCTCACTGCTGACTCCATCCTGAGGTACAGCTCGCTTCATGATGCTGGCACTGCAACCACTGTTGTTTTTTTCCTTTGGCCTGCATGAGCATTCCTGCGGGGACATAATTTAGCTGGACATATTAAATCATGTCATCAGGAGTCGAGGGCTGAATGAATTATTGATCAAATAGCTGTGAAATCAAAGTGCATCTGTGGAATTACATTTGGAGGCCAGGATCCCTTGACAGTTAAGCTTATTCTAGACTGTCTCCACTAGACCAAGCACGAACTGAGTTCATTTCTCCAGCTTCTCCTGTCTTTACTTCTTATTCTCCTAAGTGTCCCAGTGCTGACTTTGAAGAAGCCATGACAAATTTTTAAAAAGATTCAAATGCTAGGATGATTTTCACTTCCAGTACTTGTTTTGAAAGTTTTCAGTCAAGATACAAAATTGGATTTTCTACCTGTGTGTTACCCAGAGCTTTTGCTTCCAGCATGCCACCCTATCCATTCATAGTCACTGAACAATGCTATGAGAAGGTGCTGACTTTCCTGGATTGGGCTGGCTTTCCTTCATGGCTTGTCCTGCCCCTTTTATACAGTGCTGTTGAGTCACTGTGGTCCTGTGATGCTGGCACCCTTATTAACCCCATTTCACAGAAAAGGAATAAATTAGGGGCAAGGAATGCTCTTTATTGTACAGTGAGTAAGGGGTCCACCTTCGCACACTCCTCCTCATCTTCAGCCAATACGTGGATCTTCTTAGAACCAAAAGGAATAGTTTGAGCTCTTCACAAAGCATCAGGCATTACACCCAGGCTTGGCTGGCTCTCTCAGAAGGGCAAAGCTCTAAAGGTCAGCTTGAGGAGGAGGAGCCTCAGAGGAGAAGCCGCCTGAGCCTCAGCATCCTTGTAGGAAATATAGGTACACCCAAAGAGGCTACTGAAGAGCTTAAAAAGAGACTGTATGTGGCCACAGGCTGAGGGCAGGAGAAAAGTCCACATTACCACTAAAGAAGCAGCTGATGAAGCCAGTCTTGTGTCTTAAGGGAGATGAAGTAGGTGCCAGGTACCAAGGAAACTCCATTTCCCCAAATTCTGACTGTTAGACAAAAGCCAGGAACTTGTGAAGCTGGTTCCCCTCTTCCAAAGGAGCCATTTCCCTTGTCACTGGCAGAAGGGACAAATGGCTACCTGTGGTGCCTATAAGTGTATGCTGGTCTCCATACTTCCTCAGTATCACAAGTATCTAGCTCTTCTCAGCATCTAAACTTCTCCAGTTTATGGGCTTTCCTCCTCCCAGACTTTTCTCTCTCCTTATAACCCTGATATTTGGGCCATGCATTGTCTCAGTCACATCTTTGTCTCCGTCTTTTACTCTCCCTGTATCTCCTCTCCTGGCCAAGTTTAGTCTGTTGGCCATGTTCAGCCTACTACTTTCTGCATTCTGGACTCTTCCAGATACCTCTTCTAGTTCTTTTCCTCATATCTACAATAAAAACCTTCCCCTTAACCACACCTTGGAGCAGTCATGTAGTTGGTTTATACATCTGGTGACAAAACTTCAAGGTGGGGTGTAGTAAGTTTATATAGGGGATACTTTGGCTAAGACACAGTGTCACTGGTCAGATGCTACAGCCCCAGATGTTGGGTCACCCTCTGCCACAGGGAACACCCTTCCCTACATTGCCTCAGCAGCCTCTTCTGGTTAAACCCAGCTCCCACCACTTAGCCCAAGGTGTTAGTTATATCTAAAAGACCAGAGAACAGATGAAGAAGATGAAAGAATCATCTCCAAGGAGAACTCCCTCCCATGACTCCCCACATAGGCCTGGTGGGTATCTTGGAGTCCTTTAGGTCCAGCCTGGTTTTTACAAGCTCCCCATTGAGCCGTGCCTGTGAACACTCATAGCCCCCTGTGGTCTCTTTTTAATGGTGGAGACAGTGGTGATCAAAGCAAAGTCTTCTCCTCTTGATCTTATTCACTGGTGTCAGGAGCAGAAGAGACTCAGAGAACAGATAACCACTTAACAGTGTCAGACAGAAACCACCATGCAGGTGCTAACTAGGGAAATGGGGATGGGACTGAAAAGCACCTCCCTAAGTAAAATCCCCCAGGAACACACATATAAGAAGGTGACATGTTAGCATATTAGACCAAAGTCCAGGAACAAGCAGTGGATGTTGACAGAAGCATAGCCGGAGAGCCAGTGTGGCCACACAGAGAGGAGACAAGTGTGATGGAGCAAGTACTCTGAGTACTGTTCCCACTCTCAGCTTCGGGGTGCTCTGAGTCAGTTTGTGTGCCTCCTGGCCCTGGGGCTCCTGAACACTGTCCCCAAGAATTCCCTGTGCTCAAAACTTCCATATCCTCTATATGGAGACACGAGATTCCTAGGGTCTTCTTTTATGTCACACTCCAATGACTTTGTAAAGCTGGGACAAAGAGGACTCTCTGTTTCTCTCAGGGCCCACATTGCTTCCTGACATCTGAAATCCCCAAGCCAACACCAGTCCCTACGGTGTTGGGACAGCACATCTTTAGACACCAGGGAGCAACCTGCGTCACACTCATCAAGCTCCACCTTGACACAGCATCACATGGACCAAAAGATTTGTAGACATCACCAAGGGATGAGCTACCAGGCTGGGCACGCGCCCAAAAATTCCCTTGAATTGCCCTGGACTTGAAGGAAAGAGAGGCCACTTTCCACCATGGGAAGAAGAGGCTAGACAACTCAGACATCCTCTCCTCTCCCCAGCCTCTTCTCATACAGCCTGAAGATGGGTGTGGTAGGGACTGGGCAGTATTGGTATTGGGCCTCTGGAGGGTATCATCCTCAGTTTCTAGCACTCTCTTGAGTGTATGGGCACACTTCTCATTTCTTACACTGAACATTTGGGTGTTCAGCCATGACTCCTGGTCAAACAAGAAAGACCTGTTTGTGCTCTGACTGCAAATGAAACCGGAACAAGTCCTGAGGTAGACTTGTTAACAACTTTGGTAATGTGTGGCTTCCGGGAAGCCATTGCATCCTCTCAGGGAAGACAGCTTTGGCCTCAGCATTCATGCAGTTCTCCATTTGGCAGCTGCCATAACTAGGTCCTCTTGTAGGCCCTATATTTGCTCTTCCCAGGTACCTTGTATAAGACGCACTGGCAAATTTTTTCTGATATGTATAATGCAACACCATGTTCTTTGATAAATGAGCCTTGAGCATGGGGGTCAGAGGCTCATCAATGACAAAGTAGTAAGGACTACAGGGTCAACCTCTTCCATTTGAAGCAGCACTTCCTTAATGGGTCCATAGCTTGTGGAATGAGTTCTGGAAGAGGAGGGTGAGTCAGGATTCCCACAGTCAGTCTCATCAGCCACTTCACATGGGCAATGGGAGAGGTGCCACTATGAAAATATGTCATCCTGAGCATCATAACATTGAGCTGACAGTTGACATGCAAGGTTTGCATCATAAAGTCTGGGAGTTTTTGTATAAAATGATCAAAAACACATGCAATTCTGCTGAGACCCCACTTCTCATATGGTTTGAAGGCATGTCATTTGGGGCGTCCCGAAACCTCTGAGTGGGTTTGGATTCAGGATGATTTTACAGCCAGCAACTCTGACCTAAGTAGCAGTAAGATCCAATCTATAAATCATTTTCTGTTGGCCACTCACCTTCACAAGCACTCCACCAAGTTCCCAGGGTCAGTGATGGCTACAGAAGCCCAAGATGATATGAAACCTGTCCTTCTGATGTTGCCTTGAGTCCGGGTTGCTAAGGATAATGACAGGAGTCATAAGATCTCATGTTGCGTGCTTTCTGTATGTCAGGCACTTATTCAAAGACAAAAACTAATGTGCTGTCTCCTTGCCCTACTGACAAAATACAAATAAAGAAACGGAGGCATAGACCGGGCCAGAAAGCAGCAACAAAGTAACTCACAGAGACAATAAAGATGGAGGAGTTATGCACCTGCCTGAACTCCCAGCTTCTACTCCTTCTGCCCTCTGGATGGGCACAAGAAATGTAATGTAATACCTGAAAATCAGAATCCCAAAAGTATTGGCTTGTGGTTCCGTTTCAGTCCATCTGTCTTACCACACGGCTTCTTTGGGGAGCTCTACACAAGGGCAGCGACTGTGCACTCACACAAAACAAATAGCCCACGTTTGCAAGAGCCAAAAATTGCTTTGCCTAGTAAAGCATGTCTTCAGTAAGCGTTAGATGTTGTAGTCGCATAATTTACAGCGGGCATTTTTCTGATAGGGCCATTTTTGAACAGCTAGATCCCTGGCCAAATGCCTAAGAAGTAATTTCGTTGGAGAAGTGACTTTTCTTTTCAGCAAACGGTCTCTAAGTGACAAAAAGGATTTTAATCAATTATCTGACACTGGACACAAAGCATTGGCCTCTAAAATGAATTTTAGAAGGGAGAGGGATGGAGAGAGGGAGAAGTAAACCATGAGAAGTGACTGGCAAAAGGGTCCCTCGGTTCCGGCAGTGAAATAACCCCCGTGTGTCCCTCCCTCAGCCTGCTTTTATTTAGCCACCAAACCTCAGTCTCTGACAGATGTTGTTTACCCATTGTCCTAGTTAAGGTTTATATTGTTGTGACGAAACACTATGACCAAAGCCACTTGGAGAGAAAAGGGTTCATTTTACACACACTTTCAAATCACTGTTTATCATCAAAGTAACAGGGCAGGACCCTGGAGGCAGGAGTTGATGCAGAGGACATGGAGGAGTGCTGCTTACTGGCTTGCTCCCTGTGGCTTGCTCAACCTGCTCTCTGACCAAGAACCACTAGCCTAGGGATGGCACCACCCACAATGGGCTGGGCCCTACCCCTCAATCACTAATTGAGGAAATGACCCACAGCCAGATCACATGGAATCATTTTTCTCAATTGATGTTTCCTCCTGTCAGATGACTCTAGCTCATGCCACATTGAAATAAAACCAGCCAGCACACTCTGGGAGGCAAAGCCAATAATAGTGGAAGTGGACACAGGCATTGTCATATGATCACAAATGTGATCATATGAACAGCTGTACCCTGTGGTTTACATATCAGGACAATCAGCAGATATGAAAAGAAAGCAGTTCCTCCCACTGAGAGCCAGAGCACAAGTCCAGCCCAGCTATGACTTACCTGGAGTAACCAAGTAAGCAGAGAACTGCAGAGGGGACTGGAAACCATCCCCCATCCTCTTTCACAAGAAGAGACCCCTGCATCCTCTCCAAGAATAGGATCGGTGGTTTGTATTTCAAGTTGGCTACACCATGGCAGGTACCCTGAGTGCAGGAGCAGATGGTCTCATGGAAGATGAAACAGCAACAATCTAAGCACCCAACCATGGTGACTGCCAGGCAGGCTAGAGTGATCAAGTCACCCATTTTTACCCACTATGGACTAAACTGAGTGATCCATTGCCTTCTGAAAATGGCTCTTTGAGACCACACACTAGACTCTGGCTTCTTCACTCTTCAAATCTGGATTCCACACAAGCCATTCTCCAGGAAGATAGATGCCAGGCTTTTGGTGCCACACTGGGACTGCTGTGGTATCTATCTCCATAGACTGGGCAGCTGCCAGGTTCTGAGTCCCCAGCATGTAGATGGCCACCCTTACCATGTAAACCAATGTAATAAACCCCGTTTTGTAGTAATATACATTCTATCTATTCTGTTCTTCTACAGAACCCTGACTGATACAGTCGGAACATTCTTATGCAAGGTGCAAGAAAACTGAAATTCTTGGCTTGTATGAGTTTGAGTTTTAATCAGGAATGGAATCTCCAAGTTACCAAGAGCTTCCCGGGAAATTGACATGATTTTCTGGGTCAAAAGCACTTGACTGTATGAAGCCTCTGGAGATTCAGCTGCTAAGTATACAAAGCGTCCATAAATCAGACTCAGTGCACATATGGCAGAAGTAATCTGCTTGCAAGGCGGGGAAATAAAACCTAGTGTCACAAGGGAAATGGCACAAGTCAGGCAATGGGGCTATGGCCAGAAAGAACAGCACCAACCTGATGAATGGGTATCAGGGAACAGGACATGGAAGAAGCACCCACATGAGGCTGACCATGCAGGAAGGTTAGACCATGCTTGCCTTAAACCTACAATAAGTCCAACTGTCCTGTTCTGAGGCCATGTTCATAATGACCTCGTGCTGTCTGCCTTTCAAAATTGCACCTCTCAGCTATGTTTGAAGGTCTGAGGACATGTGTCAGTCAGTGCTCTCCTTCAATCATGTGAATCCTTGGGGATTGAACTCAGGTCACCAGATTTGGCACCAAGCACCTTTAACCAATGAGCCATCTCACAGGCTGTGGTGGTTTGAATGAGAATGTCTCCATAGGCTCATATATTTGAATTTCTGGTTTCCAGGTGGTGGGTCTACTTAGGAAGGATTAGGAGGTGTGACCTTCTTGGAGGAAGTGTGTCACTATCAGTGGGATTTGGAGTTTCAAAAGCCCATGCCAGGCCCAGTCTCTCTCTCTCTCTCTCTCTCTCTCTCTCTCTCTCTCTCTCTCTCTCT
>CAJQZJ010008952.1:2818520-2844495 GCA_907164525.1 Lophiomys imhausi
ACACACACACACACACACACACACACACACACACACACACACACACACACACACTTGGGAAAAAAAAAAACAGAAAGAGAAAGACTCTGGAAACTCTATGGGCCATTGCTAAGGAGCTATCACAGATGGCAAAACGGAATCCCCTGCTGGTGTTACTGGGCCAGAAATCATCCATGGAACAAAGGGCCACAAGAGAACCCAGGCAGCACACTCTGATTCAACAGAATTCTTCCCCACAAGCATAGACAGACCAACAGGCATGCTCCCATCACACACGTCTGCATGTGCATGATCCCAGCACAAAGGCATCCTGACAGTCACAGTTTTATTGCATTTAATTTAACATAATATTCAGGGGCTGGGGACATGGCTCAGTCAGTAAAGTGCCTGCTAATCAAGACCAAGGACCTTGCTTTAGATCACCAGAAGTTTCACAAAAAGATGGGTGTGGTGACAACACACAGAAAACCCAGGACTGGGGTGATGGCAATGGACACAGGAGGATCCCCAACACTCATGATACGGGAACCTCTCTGTATCCATGAGCTTTGGTTTTGGTGATAGGCCTAATCTCAAAGCATAAGGTGGAGAATGGGCAAGAAGGGCTCCTAGCATCAACCTTTAGCTTACACACACACACACACACACACACACACACACACACACATGCACGCACGCACATACAGGCACACACACGCACATACAGGCACATACACACCTGCACATACAGGCACACATACACACACACAAACATACAGGCACATACACACACACACACACACACACACACACACACACACACACACGAACACACACAGACATAAACACTTTGCCTGGCTATTCAGAATAAACTCAAGGCTTCACCTCTGCCTTGAATTTTCTTGAAAAAAAAAAAAGAACACTTCTAACAATCACATCATAAATAGGGAGATATAAACACAGCACCGAGAAAGTGTCTTGATCCTTATATTTTCTTCCCAAAGTTACTTAAATGGTCTAAAGCAATGTTAGTAAATTATTCCTACAGAAAAAAAAACAAAAAACAAAAAAGACTTTACAGCCCTCTATAAAGGGCATTGAAATACCCATGGATGTTTAGGCAATCTGGACCCAGCTGTTTCTCAGTCAGTGGGTAACATGTGCCATGGCTTCTCGGTAAACAATAGCTTTTTAAATGAAACCCTCTTCTCCACTTAGAAAAATAATTTTGTACACCCAGCAGCAGCATATGTGTAAAATGTCTGAAAGCTTTCAAGACCAAAAACATGAATATATTGACTATTTTACAAAAACTCTACTCCCCTAGTCATCCTAAGGAACCGACAGCAATCACTTGATAACAGGCACCCTCAGCACAAAATATTCTCCCAGTTCTATGCGGGCCAGAAGTAAGGAGAGGGGAAGACACGGTGGGAGTGCTTGGAGGCTTCTCATTAGGAAAGCTCTCGGTTCACCTGTTCCGTCCAAATCAGACGGCTGGGGTTGGCACCAGCTCCGGGAAGCACTGCTGCACACGATCAGTGGGCAGCTGGAGCCCGCAGCACAGCTTCCCTTGTCAGGGATGAATCAATCATGGCGAGAGATGTCAGCATCTGCCCAAACCATTTCATATTAGAAAAAATGGCAGATGGTGGTGTTTTTATATTTAATCAGTTCCACCAAATGCAGTTTCATCTCATATAAAGCAAAGCCATCTGCGGTGTGTAGGTGTGCAAGCTCGCGGAAGGCCCCGCTGCAGAACCCTTCTCAGAAAGGTAAAGCTTACAGCTAACGTTTGCTGACATGAGGCACAATAAGCCCAGAAATCTTTAAAATACAACCTTGCATTGTCAATAAATACTCGCATGAAATCATGCTAAATATTTGTGGTGGCAGGGCTCCCCATCTGAGGCTCGGGACAAGGGTCACACTTCTAGAAGTGTCCAAACAGGAAACATTCTTAAAGCAAAAATGGTTATTTCCTTTGCCTGTGGATCATTCTGACTTGGTGTTTGTTTGCTTTGTTTCAAATTATTTTTTAGCTCTATATTCTTACGTGTATGAATATTTGGTACACATGTATGTGTGTACCATGTGCTGGGCCTCATGCCCACAGGGATCAGAAAAGGACATCAGATCCCTTGGGACCAGAGTTAAAGATGCTGTGAGCACCCATGAGGGTGCTGGGAATTGAACCCGGGTCCTCCAGAGAAGCACCCGGAGCTCTTAACCATTAAGCCGTCTCTCCAGCCCTCTTTCTGTTTACTTTGATATCAATTCTTCCAGATCAAGTGGGCTATGGCTGTCTCAGTATACAACTCACACAACACTGAGTGTACACACCTACAATACCAATATAAAAACTTGTTACATACTTCCTATCCAGTGAGGGCTGACCAGCATAAAAAGTGGAATTGTTTTTAATGCTGGCAGATAGGAAGGACCTCACCATTTTTGACCGCAGAAAGCCACACACAAGCCTACCCCCAGTGGCAAGTTCACACTCTAATCCTCCTAAGGTTGAAAGCCAGGGTCAGCAGAGCCTAGGGATAAGAAAAGAGCTCTGTTCCCACCACAAGCCAGTAATGGCTGGTTACCTTTCCAAGGTGGAGAATACTGAAGGGATAGGTTGCTCCAGAAACTTCTGTGTCACTGAGAACACAGGAAATGGCATGCATTTCTTACCAGACATAGGTTGGTCACTATGGAGCCAGAAACAGATACTATTATTTGACAACAGATATTATCCTTCTGGTATCATTTTAAAAGTTGATCAATGTCCCAAAGTTCCCAGATGTCCCAAAGTCCCCAGCTCTCCCAGCATGACCTAGCCAGTTCCTGGCTCCCACTCTGCTCTATGAACCCCCCAACCCCCATTCTTTAAGGAAGCTCAGGATCACCTCTACCACCAAAGCTGTCCTGTGTCCTGAAGCTGTCTGCTCCCCTGGTTCTCACTGCTGTTTGTGCACCTACCATCAAATGTCCTGTGCCTTTACTACTCTGTCTCCTCCATGATTTCTCCAATTCCTCATGTCCTGTCTCACTCCATTTCAAAAGCTTCCATTTTCTTTCTGTATTTCTTTCTTTCATTTGTTGTTGCTTATTTGTTTGAGTTTGTGGGGGTTTTGGTGGTGTTGATGGTGGCAGTGATGATATTTAATTTTGTTGTTTTATTTTCTTAAGATGGTCTTATATGGGCCAAGCTGGCCTTCAACTCCTTATGTAGTGGAGGGTGATCTAGAACTCCTGATTCCCCTATGTCCTCCTACAAGTGCTAAGATTATAAGTGTATACTATCATACCAAGTTAATAGTCACCATTCTCAATATCTTCATGTTACTTAGTACAGAGCTAGGAGGTCAATAAAAATTAAGAGTGAATGAACAGGACTGGAGGTGGAGCTCACCTGGTACACTGCTCCCCTAGTATGCACAAAGCCCCCGAGTTTGGTGCTCAGCACCACACGAACCACTGTGGTGCTCAGCGCCACACAGGATGGTAGTGTATACCTGTAATTCCAGCATTCCAGAGGTAAAGGGGAGACATGGCAGCAGAAGCCTGGCTGGCATGGCGTCCAGGATTAGGAAAGAAAGCATCAGAGAAAGGGCAATGCTATAGCTCCACTCACTTTCTCCTCACTCTGTCTAGGACCCAACCCATCGGTAGTGTCACCTGCCACTCAGAGTGGGCCTTTCCTTTTCAGTTAAACCTCACTGAAAATACCTTCTTAGATTCACTCAGAGGTGTGTTTCCGTGGTGATCCTAAATCCCATCCAATTAACAGTACTAACCTTCACACCCATTAAGTGTCCATCTCTTTGCCTATAAGCCCATGGCTGGCATCACAGGCTCTTCCCTTGTCTTTTTCTTCCTGAAAAGTCTCACCTGATGAGGCAGACCCTGAGGATCAGTGATCTTGTCATAGTCTCTGCTTCCCGTACCCTACTCCCTCTCTGGTCCTTATGGCCTGGCCCTCCCAGCCATCAGCTATTTACGCCCTATGGCAACTCAACTCTTCATCCAGTCTCCACCTTCCCTCTAACTTTATGCAAGTTTTCCTTACCCAGAAACCAATGCTCTCAGCTTAGAATCTTCTAGTAGCTTTGTGACACAGCATGAACGGCAGATGTGTGGACTCTTCCTGCTCACTACCTCTTCTTGTGCTCTTGGAACTTCTCCCTACTGAGGCCACACTGTCCTTCCCTCCATGTCATACACATCCACCTTCTGTCTGTCCTGGGGATACACACTTGTCCTACAGAAAACATCCCAGCTTCCTCTTCTCCATCACCGCGGCACCAAAGCCCCTCCCCCAAGTTCCACAGCTCTCACACCTAAAGGAACTCTTGTCCCTGGCCTGTCTATTAGCATTGTCTTGGTACTATTTATATAGCAGGTTCATTTTTGCCTCATTTGGTCCTGTGAATCTCCTGTGTTCCCTGAAGAAACGGGAGTCTTGTCTTCCATCCCCTTTGCATAGAACTTTTCTTGCCCCCATTGAGCATTCAGGAAAATCACTTATTTTCTGGTGGGACCATTGAACATCACCAATATTTCAGCTTTCTATAAGTGAAAGGCTTAAATAATCACACAGTGAGATTTCTGGAAACCTATGGCCTCAGATTCCTAGAGAAACCGTGCTTTCAATAAAAATGGCATCCAACTGCAGATCCTGCGGCAGTCTGCTGAGGTAGACCTAAGTAGACCCAGTCTCTCTTTCCTAAGGTCCATGGGCCTTTAGACTAGACCCATCTGTTAGATAAGTGATTCCTCAGTGAGAAGGTTTGTGCAGATAGGCTAGGTGCCCAAAGGTGAGGAGGTCATGGGCATGGGACAAACAACTCCCAGCCTGAGCGAGATCAAAGCCTCCGTGGAAGTGACATCTGCAGGATATCATGACATTTGTGCATTTCAGGAGCAGGAAAGAGGCTTATTGTCACATAGGGAGATGAGAAATCACTCTGATGACAGCATAAAAGTTAGTCCACCTGGACCCCAACTGTCATAAATACAGGTAAACATATCTTCTAAAACCACCAATTCCTCTCCCATACCCCAACAAATGAAGTCTATGTTTGGGTCCTGAGCTAGACAGGCCAGAATTTGGAGCCAGACATTAATGGCACAACTTTTGTTTCCTATCAGCAAGTGTCACTCAAACCTCCCATGTGTAGTCTACTGCTGTTGCTGAAGAAAATGTCCCCCATATATCTCCCCCCGTATGCCCCCTATACTGTTCTGAAACTTTTTTTCAGATTCACACATTTTCATTTATGTGTATGTGTCTATGTGTGTATATACTATGTGCTTGCAAATGCCAGTGGAGGCTAGAAGAAGGCACCAGATCCCCTGTAGCTGGCGTCATAGGCAGTTATGAGTTGTCCCATATGGGTGCTGGGAACTGAACGCTCTAGAAGACCATCAAGCACTCTTAATCACTGAACCATCTCTCCAGCATCTGAAGTATTCATATTAAAACTCAAACATTCCCACAAATAGATAATATAACCCAATAACAGAATAAGGTGTCATAGAAAGACTCATACATGTAGTCTAAGTGTGGTAGCAGAAAGGGTCACTGTAATAAGGCTACCTCTGAAGAGAAATCATTATTGCTCCTGACAAACTGTATTTCTCTGTGTCCATGAGTTCCCTGATTTTGCCTGGGCTTCCAGGAACCCCACAGCTGAATGAGATGGGAAACCATGCTGACAATTATTGCCCTTGTTTTTTTTACCACCTATTTCCCTCTTTATTCCCCTAAGTTTCTATTTCTGTTTCATCTTTGTTAGCGTTAGTAACTGCTATTGTTTAGGCTGGCTTGTTGTTTTCTATTTGTGTGTATATAACATATCCCAGTGTCTGTTGGTCAGCTTCATTCTGTTAAACAATTATGTAATGGGTTGCAATGCTTCAAATACAATTTCTTTTAATCTGGGCATGTCTTTTGGGGGAGAAGCAAATGTATTCCTCCTGGGTGGTGGTGGTAAAAGGGCCTCCTTTAAACCCTGCCATCCATCCTGCCTTCATCCTCTGGTTGAAGTCCTGTAGCTACCTGTGGCTGCTACCTCTACTCAAGGGAAGAAGTCAGAAGTGTTAAGCAAGGGCACACTCTCCTTCATCTGAGGAAAATAATTTTTTGCAAGACATAGTGGGAGAGGGAAGAGTATAGGCAAAGAGAAGAACTTTGGTTGAGAGAAATTGCTAGTATGTAATGGCCAGAATGGCAAACTTCCCTGGGCTACTTGTGAGGTTCAGTAACGATGTTCTCATCTGCCCCATGTTTGAGCCTCTCTCCTTTCCTTGATAACGAATCAGCTGTAGCTTTCCATTCTCTAGCTGAGACCCAGGTCCTTCCCCAGAATCCTGTGTTTGGACACTCAGAGAGGATAGCTCTCATTACTGTGAACTTTGCTAGGGTAGGGAATCCATTAGTGCTGGCTGCCCCACTCCTCCTTGCTAGAGCAAACTGCTCTACAGACGAGAATAAAAAGGAACTCAAATGCACATTCCCTGGGCTTCTATCCCTGGTGTCTGGAAGACCCAGGACTAGCACACACGTCAATTTACTAGTCAGGCGACAGGAAAGAGGAGCCCACGGGCTCCCAACACCCACTGGTGACTCTCCCTGCTGTACACACCACTGCGGTTCACCTATTCAGAACTCAAAGTGACAGAGTGTTATTTCTCAGAGTGACCCCATGAAGATGTTACCACCATCTTCAGCGAGTTTCCTGTCTCTCTCTTCACCCCAAATTCACCATGTGTGAAGAATCTATGTGTTCTTAATCTGTTTAAAAAAAAAACACCACAGCCCAAGTTCCACTCTTGGGAAGATGGCTGCAATAATTAGGATGTCTACTTCTGCTGTGTTCTGAGAAAGATGGTTCTTCCTTCTTCACAAGGAGAAAACAAAGGGACCAGGTACTTTGTGTTCACTTTGCCCTCTATTTTGCTGAAAACCCGTAGTTTCTTTTCAAAAAAGTGACAGCTCAGACTCTCCATTTTATTCACCAAAAAGATTAAAATAAAGGAGGAGATGGGCTGTCTCAGGTCCACTTCTGCTCTGGACAGAGCAGAGCGGCCTTGGACTTGATTCATATTGCAGGAGAAGCCTTAGTGCCAACCCCGATTCAGGCACCAATCACTAACTGTGCCAAGGAGTAAACTTCTACTTTCCCCATCCCTAAAGTGGATGTAGTGATCTATACTTCAGAACTTAGTTAAGCCTAATGGTACATACCAGCTACAGGCTGAGGCACGAGGATGACAAGGTTTCCATGGGCTATGGACTGAGCTCAAGGCAGCCTGAGTAACTTAGCAGGACCCTGTCCCAAAATAAAATACAGATAAAGCACTCGCCATGCAAACATGAAAAATAGGGTTCAGATCCCCAGTTTCTGCATAAATTCCAGGTAGGTGAGGTACCCTACCTGTAATTCGAGAACTTAGAAGGCAAAGATGGGATCTGAAGAACACACTAGCTAGCAAGATGAGCCTTATGCTAAAGCTTTGGGTCCAACCAAGAGGCCCTGGCTTAGTAAGCTGGGAAGTGTGAGGAAGACACAGCCTGGGACCTTCCTATGTATTCTTGCACACATCATATACTCAAAGACACAAACAAAACATGCAATATTTAATTTAAAAATAAGTTAAAGGAATACTACTCAGCCATCAGAAACAACAAAATCATGCAATTTGCAGCCAAATGGATGGAACTAGAGAAGCTCATCCTGAGTGAGCTAACCCAAACTCAGAAGGATGCACATGGCATCTATTCACTTATAGTAGGATTTTAGCCATGTAGTACAGGATAACTATACTACAGCCAATGCACCAATGGGAACATGAACATAGATTTTGTTTCCTGTCAATGAGACACTTTTCCCTAGTGGTGCTGCCTTGTAGGCCCCCAGTGTATGAGGAGGCTCTTGGCCCTCATATGACTGCTGAACTGGGGAGGGGGACTGATATGTAGGAACACTCCACTCCAGAGGAGTGGGATGGAGGGATAGGGGGTAGAGGGTGGAAGGGCGGGACTGGGAGGGGTGGAAAGAGGACACTGTGATGGAGATGTAAGCTGAAGTAATAAATAAATATTTTTTAAAATTAAGTTAAAAGGTTGGGTTTCAGCACAGTGGTAGAAAGTATAGTATGCACAAGAGCCTGGGTTCAATCCTCAATAAAAATTTTAAAACTAAACAAAAAGACTTGATGTCCAGGACTCACCGAATATATACTCAGACCTGCACCACTCTGGACACACTGAAGGTCCTCTCTCAGCTAATACTAACTCCTCGTCTCACCTGTCTCTGCTAATTAGGAAAAGAATGTCTCACAAGCTGCCTGGCCTACCTGATCCCAAGCAAGTCACATGAAATTACCATGTCTTCTCAGGCATAAACATACATCAGATACCTGGCATAACATTATTCACATAATGAATATCCTAACATTAAAGCTGGCACCAGACATTAATCCTTGAGAAATACTAATTGCCAGGAATCTGATTATCAGCCTGTAAGGGGCAGAAGGGATTGAACTTATGAAACGTTCAGTGCCTCTCAAGACAGGGGCAGAAGTTTGTCATAGCACACATACCCACCCACTGTCCCTTCCCTAGCCCAACTCCTACCAACACTTCTCTTTTAGTTTATTTTAATCATGTTACTATAGAAATAGAATGAAATATAATTTAGGTGGTGTCACTGAGGGAGGACTTTGAAGGGCCAGGAGTGGCCTGCGAGCTTCTTCATGCTGATTTCAAAAACATGGTCATTGGATCTGGAACATGTAGAAAGGTTAAGCTGAATAATTCTAACTAAAATAAAATCTACCTCTTTTTTGTTGTGGGGGGGTGGGTAATGAGTCTGTAGCCTACTATATATCTTAGGCTGGTCTTGAACTTGTGGCAATTCTCCTGCCTCAGCCTCCCAAGAGGTGGGACGGCACTATGCCAGACTAAGACCTAACTTTTGAGTGTTTTCCTTTTCACACACCATGTTATGGAGGCGATTTGTGTGAACTACAGTTATCATTACCCAGTTATGCACATGAATGTGAACCACTTAGCAGGGTCATCCAGCTGAAGCCCAGGGTGAGCCAGCAGCCATGTGGAACTTCTCTGTTCCTACAGGGTTCACTTTGGAATGCTAAGGAACAGTTCTAGCCTGTCCAAATTCACACAGGATTGTGACCGGGGAGCTAGTTTCAAACTCAGCTTTAGCAAATGCTACAAACCTACCCACTAAGCAAATCATTTCTGGCATTCAACAATGCACTTGGTATCATTTCTTATGGTTTCTGGCAAGGGGTGGTGGGGACAGGTTCTGCTGGCTACACAAGGGATCAGTGAATGTGGATAAAGATCTTTTTGTCACACAAGAATGACATTTTTTCCAGGTACTGCCAGGATGCAGATTTGGACCAGTAATTCAGCTTGGAACCAATCGAGCCACAGCTTATATTTAAGAAAGAAGTAGGCCAAGGAGTATGACCTTGACCTCAGAACTAGTGTCAACCCCAAGCTGCCTTTAAAATTCCTTGTAAATGAACAGGGTAAACAGAAGACAAAGAAAAGAGGCCAACGCAGGGCTCCAGAAGAGAGTCGATCCACTGCCTGGCTCTTGAGGAAAGCCTTGGAAACTAACTCAATGCAGATGTATGTGATTAGAAGTCACAGGCCCTCCTCCTGCCTGTCCCCAAAGCAACCACTGCCACACAGCATTAGATGCCAGCATGGCACTGGACCCTGATGCTTTACAGGAACAAATCCAGCAGACTCAGAGATCAAGGCCACCCTAGTGCCTTCTGTCAGAGATTAAGAAGGAAGTTTGGAGTGTGGCAGGTCTAGGGACTGCACATAGCACTCTAGGACCTTGCTTTAAGATAGAGTCAGGATAGGCTTGGGGTTTAGCGGGTTCATACTGGCTCAAGCATGGAAAACGGATGGGAGGTAAGAAAACTGAAGACAGAAAGACAAAGTAGGCAATTTGGCTAGGAAACCCAAGCAAGAGGCAATTCAAGAGACCCAAAGGATGTGAAATTGATTAGACTTGTTGATGGATTAGAACTTGAAGGAAAGACAGCCATGAGGGAAATTCCCAGGTATTGGCTTGGCAGCTGACTAATAGAAAAATTCTATAAAGATCAATCTGAAAAGTTGACACATGATTACACGAGTCCTCTTAGACAAGCTCTTTATTCTGTGTGGTTTGTGTCAAGATGATAAATTGATTATTCAAACCTTAATTCAATACTCCACGGTGACATGTGTGAAACAGAGGCTTGCCATTCAAGATCCATGGAGAAGAAATTGAAATGGGGGCAAGAGATGGAGAGAAGAATGTGTGCGCATGATCAGCTCCTAAAAAAGATAAGAGCACACACTCACTTTTAGTGAGAGGAGGCTGCCTGTGGCAGGACACACTCTCCCCAGATTAGGAGGAAGTGGCAACCTGGATGGGATATGCCATCTTGTAGTTACTTATGGGTTATGCCACTTGTAGTACAATTTCTTCCACTCTGAGTGAAAAAAAAAAAAAAAACAGGTATATGTAATGGCAATCGCGAAGTTTAAGGGTTAGCCACTGTGCACCAGGGATGAGGAAACCTGTCAGCAAGGGCCTGGGAGCCACTGGAATCAACATGGCTCTAAGCATTTCCATTGGGTGAACCCCCAACTACTAGATGCTAATTATATACATCTGAACCATCTAGTAGGGACTCTGGCCAGGCATTTTTTTCCACCTTCAGGGTTGGTAGCCCTGCCTGTTGACAACCCCACTCCTCCTAGGCAATGCACCTGAGCCCACTCTTAGCCTCAGACATGCAAGAAAAAGAGATCCGGAAGCTTTGGCTGTCAGTGGGTGCTGTATGGGTCTAGTTAAATAAATAATAAACACATTGGGCCAAGTCTGGGACTCACTACAGGATGGTAAGCATGTCCAGCAGGTTTGGAGGCCATGTGGGCAGTGCATTCATGGGCTGATGTTTTTGTTTCTCTGGATGTCAAGTGAGAGGATTTTCTATCCACAGAAGTCAAAAGTGTATTTGTCTACCTAGATCTTACATGCCTCAAAATCCAAATTGGTCCTACCAGCCCACTCACTAGTCTCTCATTTATTCACACATTCATCATTCTTTCAGTGTTCATAGCTGACCTCCTTCCCCAGGTGTAAGCCTGAATTCCAGGTTGACATAGAGCCTGATGTTCCCTTGGGGGTGGGGAGAGCTAGTCACACACAAAGTGTTCCTAGACATTCATAGGAGCCATCTGGAAAGAGACCCTTGCTTCTCACATTAATCAAGAAGATGCAAGCCCAGAGCTGCTGTGGTGGCAGGGAAAGGGCCAAGAATGAAGATCCAAGAGAGCAGAGGCAAGCAGCATTGAAAATAGCAAGCTGGGTGTCTTAGATATCATTCTATTGCTGAGAAGAGACACCATGGATGTGGTGGTTTGAATAATGCCCCCTATAAGTTCATAAGTTTGAATGCTTGGTCATAAGGAATTGGTACTTAAGAGGCATTAGGAGATGTGGACTTGTTGGAGGAAGTGTGTCACTGGGGGTGGGCTTTGAGATTTCAAAAGCCTAAGCCAGGCCTAGTGTCTCTCTCTTTTCCTGCTGCCTACAGATCTGAATGTAGAACTCTTAGCTTCTCCTCCAGCACCATGTCTGCCTGTGTGCTGCCATGCTTCTTGATAAGAATGATAAAGGACTAAACCTCTGAAACTGTAAGCCAGTTACAGAGGTTTAGTTCATTAAATGTTTTCCTTTATAAGAGTTGCCACGGTCATGGTGTGTCTTCACAGCAGTAGAACGCTGAATATAAGACAATGACCAAGACAACTCTAATAGAAGAAAAGATTGAATTAAGGGTTGCTTATAGTTTTAGAGGTTATTCCATGGTGCTGGAACAATAGCTGAGAGCTTTACATCCTAATCTGAAATCAACAGGCAGGGAGAGTAAGACTGGGACTGGGGTGGGATTTTGAAACCTCAAAGCTCACCACCAGTAACATACCTCCTCCAACAAGGCCATACCTGCTAATCCTTCCCAAACATTTCCACTAAATGGGGATGAAACATTCAAACATATGAGCCTGTGGTGGTCATTCTCATTCACACCAACACACCAGATCCCAATGATACTGTGGCAACACTGCTCTCCTGCCAAAGGACCCTGGTAACTTCCAGTAAGCAGCTAGCACACACTTCTCTTCATAACTTTCTCCATTCTAAGCTTGCTTGAGCTGGGCCACTTGTCACTGCTTCCAGTATAATCTTCACTGTTATTCACCTTTCAAGTTGTAGTTCATGACCAGAATGTCATTCCTCACAGAATCCCTTGGCATGATTTGAATGTTTCTGCTACTGGCCCTGAGCTACCAGCCCAGTGGTTCTCAACCTATGGTTTGTGACCCCTTTGGGGGTGGAACAACCTTTCACAGGGGATACCTAAAACCATTGGAAAACACATATATTTACATTACATTCATAACAGCAGCAAAATTACAGTTATGAATTAGCAATTAAAATAATTTCATGGTTGGAGTTCACCACAACATGAGGAACTGTATTAAAGGGTCATAGCATTAGTTCTACTTTATAACCTTGCAATTACATGAATTAATCAATTCCCTACTTTAACTTGGGCTATAAGAAGTATCTCTGAAACTTAAAGCATTTCCTCTAAAATCAGGGACAAGGCAAGGATGCTCACTCTCCCCATAACTCTTCAACATAGTACTTGAAGTTCTAGCTACAGCAATAAGACAACTAAAGGAAATCAAGGGGATACAAATTGGAAAGGAAGATGTTAAATTATCCCTATTCACAGGTGATATGATAGTATACATAAATGACCTCAAATATTCCACCAAACAACTACTACCACTGATAAACACCTTCAGCAAGGTAGCTGGATACAAAATCAATTCAAAAAATATCAGAAGCCCTTCTTTATACAAAAGATAAATGGGATGAGAAAGAAATTAGGGAAACAACACCCTACATAATAGCCACAAACAATATAAAATACCTGGGGGTAACTCTAACAAAGCAAGTGAAAGACCTGTATGAAAAGAACTTCAAGTCTTTGAAGAAAGAAATTAAAGAGGACATCAGAAGATGGAAAGATCTCCCATGCTCATGGATAGGTAGGATCAACATAATAAAAATGGTCATCCTCCCAAAAACTATATATAGATTCAATGCAATTCCTATAAAAATACCAACACAATTCTTTATAAACATTGAAAGAACAATTCTTTTTTTTTTTTATTGCTTCAGGTTACATCTCCATCATAGTGTCCTCTTTTCCCCACTTCCCAGTCCCGTCCTCCCACCCTCTACCCCCTATCCCTTCCATCCCACTCCTCTGGAGTGGAGTGTCCCTACATAACAGTCTCCCGCCCCAGTTCAGCAGTCATATGAGGGCCAACAGCCTCCTCATACACTGGAGGCCTACAAGGCAGCACCACTAGGGCAAAGTGTCTTATTGACAGGATGAAAAAGTCTAAGTTCCTGTTCCCCTTGGTGTGTTGGTTGTAGTATAGTTATCCTGTACTAGATAGCTAAAATCCAACTATAAGAGAATAGATGCCATGTGCATCCTTCTGAGTCTGGGTTAGCTCACTGAGAATGAGCTTTTCTAGCTCCATCCATTTGGCTGAAAATTGCATAATTTCCTTGTTTCTGATAGCTGCGTAGTATTCCATTGTGTAGTTGTACCATAGTCTTTTAATTCATTCTTCAGTTGAGGGACATATGGGTTGTTTCCAGTTTCTAGCTATTACAAATAAGGCTGCTATGAACATAGATGAGGCAACTTCCTTGTGATTCGGTGAGGAGTCATTTGGATGTATACCCAGAAATGGTACGGCTGGATCCCGAGGCAAAGCAATTCCAAGTTTTCTAAGATATAGCCAGACTGACCTCCATAGCGGTTGCACGAGCCTGCACTCCCACCAGTAATGGAGGAGGGTTCCCCTTTCTCCACACCCTCGCCAGCATGTGCTGTCATTTGAGCTTTTGATCTTAGCCATTCTGACAGGTATGAGATGGAATCTCAGAGTCGTCTTGAGTTGCATTTCTCTGATTAAGGATGCTGAGCATTTCTTCAAGTGTCTCTCAGCCTTTATGAATTCCTCCTTTGTGAATTCTCTGTTTAGATCTTTCTCCCATTTTTTAATTGGATTATTTGGTTTCTTGGCATTTAATTTCTTGAGTTCTTTGTAAATTTTAGATATTAGCCCTTTGTCAGATGTTGGGTTAGTGAAGATTTTTTCCCAATCTGTAGGCTGCCGTTTTGTTCCAATGACAGTGTCTTTTGCCTTACAGAAGCTTTTCAGTTTCATGAGGTCCCATTTATTGATTGTTGGTCTTAGGTACTGAGCTGTTGGTGTTCTGTTCAGGAAGTTGTCACCTGTGCTGATGATTTCGAGGGTTTTTCCCACTTTTTCTTCTAGTAGATTTAGTGTGACTGGGCTTATGTTAAGGTCTTTGATCCACTTGGACTTAAGTTTTATACAAGGTGATAAGTATGGGTCTAATTTCAATCTTTTACAAATGGACATCCAGTTGGACTAGTACCATTTGTTGAAGATGCTGTCCTTTTCCCATTGTGCAGTTTTGGCTTCTTTGTCAAAGATTAGGTGTGTGGGTCTATTTCTGGATCTTCAATTCGATTCCATTGATCAACTGGTCTGTTTCTATACCAATACCATGCTGTTTTTATTACTATTGCTCTGTAGTACAGCTTGAAATCTGGGATGGTGATACCTCCAGATGCTTTTTTATTGAACAGGATTGATTTAGCAATTATAGATTTTTTGTTGTTCCATATGAAATTGAGAATAGCTTTTTCCAGGTCTATAAAGAATTGTGTTGGTACTTTGATAGGAATTGCATTGAATCTGTATGTTGCTTTTGGTAGGATGGCCATTTTTATTATGTTGATCCTATCTATCCATGAGCATGGGAGGTCTTTCCATCTTCTGATGGCCTCTTCAATTTCTTTCTTCAATGGCTTGAAGTTCTTGTTGTACAGGTCCTTTACTTGCTTGGTTAGAGTTAACCCCAGGTATTTTATATTGTTTGTGGCTATTGTGAAGGGAGGTGTTTCCCTAATTTCTTTCTGAGTCTATTTATTTGTTATATAAAGAAGGGCTTCTGTTTTTTGGTTTTGTTTTTTTTTTTTAATTAATTTTGTATCCCGCCACCTTCGCTGAATGTGTTTATCAGTTGTAAGAGTCCTCTGGTGGAATGGGGTTGCTTATGTATACTATCGTATCGTCTGCAAATAGGGACAATTTGACTTCTTTGTTTCCAATTTGTATCCCCTTGATCTTTTTTAGTTGTCTTATTGCTCTAGCAAGAACTTCAAGTACTATATTGAAGAGATATGGCAAAAGTGGGAATCCTTGTCTTGTCCCTGAGTTTAGAGAAAATGCTTCAAGTTTCTCTCCATTAATTTTGATGTTTGCTACTGGCTTGCTGTATGTTGCCTTTATTATTTCCAGATATGGTTCTTGTATGCCCGCTCTCTCCAGAACTTTTAGCATGAAGGGGTGTTGGTTTTTGCCAAATGCTTTTTCTGCGTCTAGCGAGATAATCATGTGGTTTTTTTCTTTCATTTTGTTTATGTGCTGAATTATGTTGATGGATTTTCGTATGTTGAACCATCCTTGCATTCCTGGGATGAAGCCTACTTGATCATGGTGAATGATACTTTTGATGTGATCTTGGATTCAGTTTGCTAGAATTTTATTAAGTATTTTTGCGTCTATGTTCATGAGGGAGATTGGTCTGAAGTTCTCTTTCTTTGTTGGGTCATTGTGTGGTTTAGGAATCAGGGTAACTATGGCCTCATAGAATGAGTTCGGCAGTGTTCCTTCTGATTCTATTTTGTGGAAGAGTTGGAAGAGTATTTGTATTAGCTCTTCTTTGAAAGTCTGATAGAATTCCATGCTGAAACCATCTGGCCCTGGGCTTTTTTTGGTTGGGAGATTTTTAATGACTGTTTCTATTTCCTTAGGGGTTATAGGGCTGTTTAATCTGTTAACCTGACCTTGATTTAGCTTCAGTAGGTGGAATCTATCAAGAAAATTGTCCATTTCGCTTAAGTTTTCATATTTGGTGGAGAATAGATTTTTAAAGTAGGACCTAAATATTCTCTGGATTTCCTCAATGTCTGTTGTTATTTTTCCCTTTTCAATTCTGATTTTGTTTATTTGGGGTTTTTCCCTCTGTCTTTTAGTTAATTTGGCTAAGGGTTTGTCCATTTTGTTGATTTTCTCGAAGAACCAACTCTTGGTTTCATTGATTCTTTGTATAGTAGTTTTTGTTTCTAAGTTGATGATTTCAGCCCTAAGTTTGATGATTTCCTGTCTTCTGCTCCTCTTGGGAGTGTTTGCTTATTTTTTTTCCAATTCATCCAGTTTGGCTGTTAATTTGCTAATATGAGCTGTCACAATTTTCTTTTTGAAGGCACCTAGTGCCATGAACTTTCCTTGTAGCACAGCTTTCATTGTGTCCCATAGGTTTGGGTATGTTGTGTCTTCATTTTTGTTGGATTTTAAGAAGTCTTTGATTTCCTTCTTTATTTCTTCCCTGACCCAGTGGTCATCTAGTAAAGAGTTGTTCAATTTCCATGTGTGTGTAGGCTTTCTGTTGATTCTTTTGCTGTTGAAGTCCAGCTTTATTCCATGGTGGTCTGATAAGATACAAGGGGTTATTTCAACTTTCTTGTATCTGTGGAGACTATCTTTGTGTCCAACTATATGATCAATTTTGGAGAAGGTTCCGTGCGGTGCTGAGAAGAAGGTGTATTCCTTTGTGTTTGGGTGAAACATTCTGTAGATATCTGTTAGGTCCATTTGGTTCAAGAGCTCTGTTAGGCTCATTATTTCTCTGTTTGGTTTCTGTCTTGATGATCTGTCCATTGTTGTGAGAGGGGTGTTGAAGTTTCCCACTACTAATGTGTGGGGATCGATGTGTAATTTAAGTTTTAGGAGAGTTTCTTTTACAAATGTAGGTGCCTTTGTATTTGGGGCATAGATGTTCAATATTGAGATGTCCTCTTGATGACTATTCCCTTTAACGAGTATGTAATGTCCTTCTCTGTCTTTTTTTTTTATTATTAACTTCAGTTGGAAGTCTATTTTGTTTGATATTAGGGTGGCTACTCCAGCTTGCTTCCTGGGTCCATTTGCTTGGAAAACCTTTTCCCAGCCCTTTACTCTAAGATAGTGTCTATCTTTGTTAGTAAGATGTGTTGAAAGAACAATTCTTAACTTCATACATAAAAAAAAAACAGAATAGCTAAATCAATCCTGTACAATAAAAAAACATCTGGAGATATCACCATCCCTAATTTCAAGCTATACTACAGAGAAATAGTAATAAAAACAGTATGGTACTGGTATAGAAATAGACCAGTTGATCAATGGAATCAGATTGAAGACCCAGAAATGAACCCACACACCTATGGTCACTTAATTTTTGACAAAGAAGCCAAAACCATACAGTGGAAAAAGGACAGCATCTTCAACAAATGGTGCTGGTCTAACTGGATGTCAATGTGTAAAAGAATGCAAATTGACTCATACTTATCATCTTGCACAAAACTTAAGTCCAAGTAGATCAAAGACTTGAACATAAAGCCCAACACACTAAATCTAATAGAAAACAAAGTGGGGAAAAGCCTCTAACTCATTGGCACAGGTGACAACTTCCTGAACAGAACACCAACAGCTCAGGATCTAAGACCAACAATCAATAAATGGGACCTCATGAAAGTGGAAAGCTTCTGTAAGGCAAAGGACACTGTCATTGGAACAAAATGGCAACGTACAGATTGGGAAAAGATCTTTACCAACCTCACATCTGACAGAGGGCTAATATCCATAATTTATAAAGAACTCCAGAAATTAAACTCCAAGAAACCAAATAATCCAATCAAAAAATGGAAAACAGCTAAACTGAGAATTCACAAAGTAGGAATCTCTAATGGCCGAGAGACACTTGAAGAAATGCTCAACATCCTTAATCATCAGAGAAATGCAACTCAGGATAACTCTGAGATTCCATCTCACACCTATCAGAATGGCTAAGATCAAAAGCTCAAATGACAGCACATGCTGGCAAGGGTGTGGAGAAAGGGGAACCCTCCTCCATTGCTGGTAAGAGTGCAAACTTGTACAACCACTATGGAAATCAGTCTGGCGATATCTTAGAAAACTTGGAATAGCTCTACATCAAGACCCAGTTATACTATTCCTGGGTATACATCCAATTGATTCCTCACCAATACACAAGGACACTTCCTCATCTATGTTCATAGCAGCCCTATTTGTAATAGCTAGAAACTGGAAACAACCCAGAGGTCCCTCAACTAAAGAATGGATTTTTTTTAAATGTGGTACATTTACACAATGAAATACTACTCAGCCATCAAAAACAACGAAATCATGCAATTTGCAGCCAAATGGATGGAACTAGAAAAGCTCATCCTGAGTGAGCTAACCTAGACTCAGAAAGATGCACATGGCATCTATTCACTTGTAATTGGATTTTAGTCATATAGTACAGGATAACTATCTTACAACCAACACAACAAAAGGAAAAGGAACATAGACCTTGTTACCTGTTAGTGGGACACTGTGCCCTAATAGAGTTGCCATATAGGCCCCCAGTGCAAGAGGAAACTCTTAGCCTTCATATGACTGTTGAACTGATATGTAGGGGCAACTCACTCCAGAGGAGTAGGATAGGTGGGAGAGGGGAAAGATGGTGAGAAGGTGGGACCAGGAGAGAGGGAGAGAAGGGGACTGTGATGGAGATGTAACTTGAAGTAATAAATAAGTAAATAAATAAATAAATCTCTGTCATCTATAATCAAAAGATTTTCATGAAGCCTATGCAGAATTCACTCAACTCCAGGCAGACCCACTGGGTTAAGAGCCATGGATCTTTCCCTGTGTCCTATACTAGCCAAAGCTCAGTGCTTCCAGGGGTGGGGGTGGGGAAGATGGACAAACTCAGTGAGCAACAACCAGGAGGATGAAAGCTTCAGATCATGGTTGTGGGGTGATTCACACCATAGCCACAGGGCAGGACCCACACTTGTTTCAAAGTGCTCTCTTGCAGGGGTCTCTGTGACAACAAGCAAAACCATCTCTGGACCTGGTCCTCAGCCTGGAGGCGTCTCCCAGGTAGAGCAGGCTCTGGGAAACTAATAGGACCAGATGAAACTCCCAGGAGGAGGGTTGAAACAGATGGCAGTTTGCTAATAACCGCACCAGCTGCCAGTCTTTGGAGAGTTACCATGAGGCTGACTCCAAGCTGCACAGTTAAACATCTCATTTCTGTTGCCCTATTATAAATTTGGGAGAGAACTCCCAGCCCATGCATTTTGCCTGTCAAGAGGGGTCATGACAGCTACCAGTTGTCTTATGAGGAACTGCCATCAGCTTATACAACTTACTTATCAAAGACCCCCAGTTGCATGGCTCCTTCTGTGGCCCTGCATACACTATTCTACCAAATCTAGTGCCTTTCTCCCTAGCGATGGTCCTAATGATGGGGCAGAGTCTTCAACCCATGGTACTACTACCCTTACATGGGCTATCCTTGCATCAGCCCTGCCTGAGCATCTAGACCCTATCTCTGACATTAACTGAAAGATATGACCAAGCAGCCATTTTGCATGTACTTTGTATTTGGGGCAATCATGGCCCAGTCTAAATGACAAGCCATCACCAGCAATGAGTGGAGTTGGAGGTGTTCAGCTGCCCTGCCAAGGACCAAACGTAGAGAGATCCACAAGCCTCGGTGTTCCAAACCCTTGCTGGGGACCAGATCTTACCAAACTGGAGGCTGCAGAGGCAGTTTGTATCTGTCACCCCAGAGAAGGGTCCTGTTACTGAAACTACTTCTCGCATGCAGGGTGAAGCTCCGTCAGCTTGACCAGAGAAAGGCTTATATATACTACTACACCCTCAAAAGAAAATAATATTGTAAAACTGTGTTATGAGAAGGCAAACAAAGAGGCTGGGGAGATGGCTCAGGCCGTGCAAGCTTGATGACTGGAATTCAGATCCCTAGCACCCATGTAATGCTGGGCAGGCTAAGTAGCCTGTCTGTAATCCCAGGATGGGGGAGGCAGAGAACGGGGAGCCCCAGAGAAAGCTAGCTGGTCAGGCTAGCCAAGTCTGAGAACTTTGGGCTTAGGTAAGACACTGCCTCAATGCATAAGGTAGAACGCATAGAGGAAGACACCCAACAACAACCACTGGCTGTGCACACACAGATTCACATCTACCCACACACGTGTACACCCAAGATCTAGGGAGGAAAAGTACTATTGGTACAGCTAACTAGCAAGAGTTGCTGTTAATGTCACGGTCCCAGCATTGCTCAGTCTGCTACCATTGAATCTGCACTGTTTCACCAGAGGCCACATTTTAGCATCTTTATTCCCAATTGATGACACTCCAAGGGAAGTTTGGAACCTTCAGAATGGAGAGCCTACTGTGAAGAAGTTAGGTCAACAGAGATGTCTAACTTCAAGAGCCCTTGAAGAGGATATTGAGTTTCTCATCTCTGCATTCTGGCCACCATGATATGAGCAGTGTATCCATGTGCCTCCCGCTATGATATTCTGCTTTACCACACACATGCACTGAGTCCTCAGTACCAAACAGACCTTCCTTCTGATACCTTAGCACAGGTATCTTTGTCACGGTGATAGAAAGAGGACTAGCACATAAACACTTGAAATTTATAATTTTTTTGAGATTTTCCTATGCTCAACAAATTTCAACTTCCATATTTAACTGTGTACTGTTAATTTTAAACTTTTAAAAGAAAACACCAAAAAAATTACACAAGCTTTAAACCCCATAAAACTCTGATCTACTCTTACCTTTGAGAAATTCTGATATCAAAAAACAAATACGCATCATGGAAGAGAATTCCCCTTGAGTGACAGAGGTGAAACAGTCGCTTTTCATGAATGGAAAATTACTTTGGGATATTTTTTTTTTTAATGCTTAGAGTTTAGTCTAATAAGGTTTACAGAGGCATGAAACACTGGTCTGTGAAATATACTGGAATATACTTCTGTGGGTGAAACCCTGGGATGACTAGGTGTGGGAGGGAAAGTGGAAATGCCCAAATAAAATTTCAGTCTGCTGCAAGGAACCAGTCCTGAGAACAGTGACTTCATCCAGTGTAGACCCACTCCTCGCCTGCTGGGGGCAGCTCTGGCTCCACGGTTGGGAGGGTTGGTTTTAATGGTCAACTTGACACCATACAGAGTCTCTGAGAGACTGACTAGATCAGGTGGACCTGTGGGCCTGTTATGGGGGTTATCTTGATTGCCTTAATTGATATGAAAGTGGGTGGCACCATCCCCAAGTCCAAGTACTGGACCATAAAAGAGTACAGAAGACTAATGATATGCTAAGCAAGCATTCCCTCTTGGCTCTTGACTCTGGATGTGATGTGACTAGATGCTTCAAGCTCCTCCCACTGTGACTGCCCCACGATGATGGACTGACTATCAAACTATAAGCTAAAATAAACTCTTTCTCCCTTAGGTTGCTTTTTTCCAGGATATTTTATCACAGAAACAGAAATGAAACTAGGACAACGGACTCCCACCAACACTACTGGGAGAAGGAACTCTCTAAGCACCTCCTTTCCCATCTTCGCCCCAGCTAGGGTGTCACTTTCTGGTTTCTGCCAACAGTCACTGATATGTCCTTCTGCTACCCCAGTCTAATCCTGTTCAGTCCCCATGTTCCCATTTCCATCATCATCCCCTCAGCCTTCAAGTCCAGTGCCACTGGCCCACTGCTGATAACTGGGCCACTCTTCACTTGGGGGCAGGAATGTCAGAGGCTAGTGTCTTCTTTTCAGTCCTTCTCTAACTCACTTGAGGAACCCCACACATGCACACACTCCTCCAGGCTCATCTTGGCTTTCCTCTGTGGCCCAGCTGAGCACTGACCCTTCTCCCCGATTCCTCATCTGGGTTTCTTCTTGGGCCACCAGTTGCTACACAGACTCTGGGCCACACTCAGTCATGCCATCTCCTGTTTCAGAAGTATCCCCCAAAACACTGATGAAAAGACAGCCAGAAAGTCAGCCTTACCAGTACTGAGTTTGCTGATGAGCCACCTCAGAGAAAGGTTAGCACACATCAGGTTAGATGATTTTCTTTTTAAGAGTCAACTCTGCATGTTTGTCATACAGTGTCCTGCACACAACCACGTGTCCCTTGGGAAGAGACTCGATTGCTGTCCCCAGACATTTAGTTTAGGGCTAGGTCACAAATTCTGGGAAGAGCCCCCAGCAATCCACTGCTGTAAAATCTCAGCACATGCAGACAAACAGAGCCATTTGCTCAAGCAACAAGTGGCTGCCCAGAGCGTGGCTCATAAGATGCCAGGAGGCCACTGTGCAACCTCTCCCCTCCAGGATGGTGTAGCACACTGGGGCAGAGATTTAAAACAAAACAAAACAAAAACTTCATCCCTAAATAACAGGGTCTGTGTGTACTCAATGTTCCCACATCTGGGGTTCCCCTGATCCTGCATGGTCCAAGCCCAAATGCAGGTAAAAGGTGACCCATGCTGCCCATCATGGAGAAGAGAGCTAGGTCTCAATGGTGCTTGGCTCTCCTCCTCCTTTCCTCTTCTTTCCCCATTTCCTTCCTCCTTTGTTTCCTCCCCTCCCCCAGAAATCATTCCTCATAGCAGTCTCTACTCCCCTGTCAAGAGTATTCCAGTGTGAAGAGTCATGTGTGAGGCTTTTGGGTAGCCTAATGAGCTGTAGAGGGAGGGAGACACACCTGCTTGTCAAAACTCAGAGGATGGGGACAGCATAGTCACTGGCTATGCCCAGCAGCTAGAGGCTGGGGTGGCTCAGGATGTGGGAATTAAATTAAAGTTGGAAAAAGAATGATTTGTAAGCCATTCCGTATGAGGGGCAAGACTGACCGTTCTCTCACACCTGTGCTTTTCCTCCCACAACTCCTACAAGACAATCTCACACTATGTCACATCCTCAAACATTCACTGTGTGAACCTGGAGCCTGCCGCAAGGACTGCTGAATCACACGGTTATGGGAGCCTTTTAATAATGTAATAGATACCCATTCAAAATGAGATCATGAAAAATCACCAAGTGTTTGCAGTCAGTTATACCATCGTTTTGGAATATATGAAATGAGTATTTACAGGAGAAAAAAAATCCTCTCAGAAAAGACACTATTGAATAATGTGAGCTCGCCATGGGGATCTACAAATCAATAGTGTGTGCCCTCTCCTCCCCTCCCCCTACTAAAGAAATTTAATAATTATGTTCCCACTAAAAGCAAACTCTTCAGTTTACCGTCTGGCCACTGAAATTCAATCAAGACACACTGGAGTCACCTGCTCCCCTCTGGAAGGTCTATTACATTTCTCCCTCCATAATGAGCAGAAGAGTAAATGAAAGAGAGAGAAAAAAAATTGTTGAGGAGGCAGTTATGAGAAGCTCCTCATCTGGGCTGCTCAGGTAAGCAGATTAAAGGGACCATCTTTCTTCCAGGGGTCAAGATTAATGCAATAAAGCCCCAGTGGAATAGGACATGGGGACAATCAGAGATGCTGATGAGAGGGGACAAAAGAAGCCGACCAACCCTCCCTTACCAGCATACAAGAGCATACAGCATACGACATGAGGCTGGGGGTAGACTACAACATCTGGTAGATGTGGGATGCTCTTCTCCTGAGCAGCCCTTTACAGTGCTGCAGGCTCGCTCTGCATATGGCAGTGTTGGTTCTGGATCCTTACAGAGACCACCGATGTTTCATAGAGCTCTACCACATATGCAGTTACAAGAGACTGTAATTGCTTTCTAAAAATGCTGTTTTAAGATTTTTGTTTTTATTATATTTAAACTATGTGTATGTTGATAGTACATGCATGTGAGTGCACGCATCAGTGGAGGCGTGGGAACCTTCCCAAGGTCAAGTCACAGGCACGGGTGCTAGGAACAGAGCTCAGGTCCTCAGCATGTGTTCTTAACATCTCCAGCCCCAAAATGCTATTTTAAATTCCTATTAATTAATCACCTCCATCTATTCAAAGTTCCTAACTAACCACACAGAGAGAGTGTTCCTGGAAATTTTATCATGAAAATGATGGCATACTTAGCACCACCTCATAGTACAAGTGGGCGATGAGAATGAGACCTGATATTTGGATTCTCGAAAAAGAAGTAGCAGAATTTTGTCTCAGTGTAGATGTTGACAGAAGCCACGCTGGGGATTTCAGCAAGAACCACTGATTTTCTTATCATTGAAATTTTCAAACACATTTTCATGTAAATCAACCAAAACTACTTAGATAGAAAATGAAACTTAATTACCTGAGTTTAAGAATTCACAAATTATGGCCCAGCAAGATGGCTCGGTGGATAAAGGCGCTTGCTACCAAGCCTAAGGGCCTGAGTCCCATCCCAGGCCCACATGGTAGAAAGAAAATGACCAACTCCTGCAAGCTGTCCTCTGACCTCCACATGCACACAATAGGTAAATAAATAAGTGAATATAACATTTTAAAGGGCTCACAAATCACATAATTTCCTTATAACAAAACATCTTTTTTACTTAATAACCTAAGTAACAAATAGCTGATAAGCCATACGCAATTTATATAATTAACAAAATTCTTGAATTATGAAGTAACATATGCCAAGAGTATGAAAACACCACACATGCTTCAGTGCCAGAATTCTTCCCCAAATTTGAACTTTTCTATATTTAATATACAAACATCAAAAAGGATGATGAGAACTTGGGATATAGCTCAGCCACAGAGCACTTTGCCTAGTGTATTTAGCACAGGAAGAAAAAGTCCCTAAAAATAAAATACACAGTCAGTTTGAGTTTTAATGTAGAAAAGGAAAGGAGGTATTCCAGTCTTCTAGTAAAGCCATCTAGAAGTTTCAGGGGCACTCACGGGCACTGAGATCTCATAAGGGATTGAACCTAACACAGTGCTGTTGAAGCAGGAGATGGCCATGCTGTCTGGGGCCAGTGAGAGAGCAAAGGGCCCAGAGGGGACTGATATTCTGAAGGCAAGTTAGTCTTCCTTCCTGTGAGCACAGGTAAAGGAGGGGAGGGAAGGAACAGTTTGTACTAGGCAAGTGACACAAAAGAAGACAGAAAATCATTGAGTCACACCAAATATGCAGGAAGCAGACTGGTGAAGCAGGAGCAGAAGAGACCTTAGGCTTCTGGCTAGAGTAACAGCTGAGCATCTCAACAGACTTTTAAGGTCAGGGTTGGAACTTTTCTATATTTAATACACAAACCATCATCCTTTATGATGTTTGTATATTAAATATAGAAAAGTTCAAATGCTCCTAAACAGGCTTGTAGCATATGAAGAAATCCTGCTGGCCAATTCCACAGGCATCCCCTCCACTGTGTTACTTTGTAATGAACTAGACCAGGAAGAATTTACCTCCGTCATATGTAATCGGTGATCAAAAATGAGGCTGCACTCAGATCAGTCAATAAACTATACTACAGGATACCTTAGGCTCACGGAAAAAAAAAAAATTTAAGTTATCATAGAAAAGCATAAAATCATCATCTTTAACACAGCACCATGTGGTTGAAAGAATTCAGATATAGTCACCTGACATGACAGGATGTCAAAGTGGAAAGGGCTCAGGAAGCCATGGCCCAGCAACCACAGAGGTGGATGCAGTAAAGCTCTGAAAAGACGCGAAGAAAGAGGTTGGACCATCCAGAGGTAAGGACCACAGTGGCCACATCTCGGAGTGCAGAGAACCTGCAGGAAACGCAGCAGAAGACATGTCAATGATAAGCCAGAAGCACAAAGAAACTAAAATGAGCTTAAGGAGGGCTAAAGAGGAAGCAAGGAGAGAGACCAAGGGGTCAGCCTTTACCCAGTCGGTGTGCCCAGTGCTG
>CAJQZJ010008952.1:2848177-2883381 GCA_907164525.1 Lophiomys imhausi
GAGGAGGAGGAGGAGAAGGAAAGGAGGAGGAGGAGAGGAGGAGGAGGAGAAGGAAAGGAGGAGGAGGAGAGGAGGAGGGAGGAAGAGGAGAAGGAGAGGAGGAGGAGGAGAAGGAGAAGGAGGAGAAGAAGGAGGAGGAAGGGAGGAGGAGAAGAGGAGAGGAGGAGAAGATGGAGGATAGGGAGGAGGGAGAGAGAGAGAGGAGGAGAAAGGAGGGGGGAAGTTCTCAAAGTTGTTGGGAAGGGATAGCTGGTTGCTGTCTATAGCATAGAGATGGTACAGGGCAATGGTTAGAACACAGTCCTTGTTTGCAGTGACCAGACTCCCAGGAAGCCATGCTCAGCTGGCACTGAGTTGGTGGGAACACAAATTCATTAGCCTCCTTCTGTTGCCTAGTCCTCACTCAGTCCAGCAGACCATCATAACTCACCTTGTAAGGCTGTGGGCAGGAATAACCAGAGTCATCCTTACAGAATAAACATCAAGAGATAGGCCAACATGAGTGAAGGAAATGTATAACTGTTGAGATTTTTCCAGTCTGAAGGTCTAACAATATCAAAAGTAAAACATCAAATGATAATTTTTATATAATATATAATGGCAAGGACTTTGTAGGTCAACATTCATTTTTAATATTTATTTTGAGATGGGCAGGCTTTGACTAGTTATGTAGCCAAGGATGAGTTTAGCCTCCTAATTCTCCTGCCTCCATTTCCCCAGTGCTGGGATTTCAGGTGGATATCACCACTCATGGTTTATGTGGTGTGAGACATTCAACCCAGGGCTTCATGTATCCTAGGCTGTCACTCTGCCAACTGAACTATGTCCCCATCCCAAATCTTCTTGGACAAAGGGCTAGACACGTGATTCCCCAGTTTGGCATGATAAAATATAAGCTCTATTTGGGTCAGTTAAACATGTTTATTGTACACTTGCCTCCCTAAGTCCCACATGTGCTTTCTTATTATAATAGAGTAAGAAAATGCTAAGACAAGGCACCTTTGTCTATGTCTGAGTTTGGCACAAGGGATCATCTCAGCTACAGGTTCAAGCCCAAGGTGTTCAGTCATCCTCCAATGTGAGTAGTGCAGCTTCCTTCCCTTGAGTCAGCACAGTGGTGAGCATTTAATAAAAAGCAGTCACATCAAAAGGAAACCCAGAGACCTGTGGTCACAGAACATGGACAGTAAACTTTCTCAGTGATGCTATTTTTGTTGCTTGGTAGTTTCTTATGTCTATATTATGAATTTTGGTCATTTTCACCCTCCCATCCAATTACAAACCAGTCACATCCTTCTAATCCTACTAAGTGCTCCTGGTTAAATGGTATCAAAGAAGAAAAGTCTGAGATGTGAATACTCTTCCACAAACACAAATTTAGCTTCTTCTCTGTGCCAAGTGATGGTGCTCACAATGGAGTTACACCAAAAGGGGGTCAGAGTTCATTTTTCCACACAATTTACAGCCCAGGGCCTCCTGCAGGATGCCACTAATTGACTTTTGAAGTCAGTAAATCAAACAGGTTAATTTGCATCTTGTTTACATTTTAGAAAGTAATTTTCTCATTCAGACATTTTCTCTACAGTCTATCTACATAGGGCTAAGACTTTTTCCACTTCCTTAACCAAAGGACAAGTCTCTCTGAAGCAGGTCATACCCAATCCTCAGAAGCTTACCCCCAACAGCCTCCTTCCTACACACTGTTCCCATGTGAGCTAGTGCAGGGCCCAGCCCTGGAAGGTCCTCTCCACAGCCCTGAAAACAGTCACTAGAGTTTCTCGGTGTCCCAGGTCACTGAGAGTGCCATTGCATTGCCCTGTCACAAAAGGCACTTCTAAGCATTCAATGAAAACATGAATGAGCAGCTCCAGAAGTTTCTGGCATTCCCTGGATTCAGCTCAGCCTCTGGAATATGTACTGTGTTTATCAATCCCAAAATCCACTTAGCACCATCTTCATCTCATAGTCAAGGTTCTGTCAGCAAAAAGCCTGCAGACCTAGTATGTTTTACTCTGTGGCCATAGTGTGCTCCATGGTTCCACTAGAATCAGAAGATTTGCACTCATTTAAAGGACTATAGGGGGAAAGGGTTGGAAATTTCCCAAAACACTCGAATCTACAGCAGGGTATGCTAATGACTTCCCTGGTCCCTAGCCCTGAGGTTTACTGTCAGCTAACTGTAAAGAATCCCCATCTGTTCCTTTAAGAGTAGATTCTTAAATTCAACCTGAAACCTGATGAGTGCTTATGAGAAATTCATATGCAAATGGTGCAGATGAGATTCCCCACTGGGGAACTATCCCTGCTCCCAAAGGAACCTTCTGTGAACTGTGAGTCTGCATCCAAGAGGAGGCTTCTGCCTGAGTTATCACCCTAGGTCACCACCCTCTGTCCCTGGCTTGAAGCCCTTTATCCCTTCCATCCTACCCTGTGCTAAGCACATCCCTATGGTCCCCACCCTTTTAGTCCCTGATGGCAGGGAAGCACACAGAAGCCTTAGGTTCACACTCTTTTATTTTAGTGGTATTTTTTATAAAAGGCTTAAGGAAAAAGAAAACATTACATTAGTTGACTTCCCCTGGCGGTGTGATTAAGGTACCCACGAAAGCAACTGAAAGAAGAGAGAGTATATTTTAACCCACAGTTCCAGAGTACAATCCCTGGAAAAGGAAAGTCATGGCAGCAGGAGCTGGTGGCTACTGGTCCCATTTTATCCGCAGTCAGGAAGCAGAGTGGTGAATGCCGGTGCTCAACACACTTGTCTTTGTATTTAGTACAGGACTCCAGGCCATGGAATGGTAGCACCTACATTAGGACAGGTCTTCCCACCTCAGGTAACCCAATCTAGATGAGCAGAGGTCTGTTCCCTATCAAGTTTAAATCCCTTCAAGTTGACAAAATGAACCACCACTGCAGGAGATAAACTCAATCCCTGAAAAGGGGGGCTCTCATGAAACCTATTATTTTGATTTTCCCTTCCGTGGTTCCCCCTGTTCCCTGATTCAAGTAGGCAAGTACTTTCTGAAACTCTGTCTGTCATCAGAGTGCCAGGAGTCAAGAAGAAAGATAAGAGGACCACAGATCTCAACTCTGTGCTCAAAAGGTTTGCCAACCTCTTGATCCACACAGGTTGACATACATGAAATAGCTGTGACCGACTGAGACACAGACATCATCAAATGAGCAGCTACAACTGTGAGTTCGAGCTCAGCCTGGTCTACAAAGTGAGTTCCAGGACAGCTAGAGCTGTTACACAGAGAAACCCTGTCTCGAAAAACCAAAAAGAAAGAAAGAGAGAAAGAAAGAAAGAAAGAAAGAAAGAAAGAAAGAAAGAAAGAAAGAAAGAAAGAAAGAAAGAGGAAAAAAAAGAAAGTCCAGTGTCCATAGTGTGTCTGAGACAGCTCTTCTCCTACACCCAAGCTCCTTCCTTCCCTCCATACGTGCTAACACTGAAAGCCCAATGCTACAAAGACCAAATATGATAGGAACAATGACCAACAAAGATACTTGACTCCCTGAGCTCTGACCATCCAGTCACAATGGCATCATTAATTCCTCCATTCCCGGCACTGAAGTCCTTCACCCAGGGCCTTTCAGTCAGCCTTTCCGCTGACCTCAATATCCAGTCACCCACTTTTATCTCTGCCTCACAAAGAGCCCTACACAAGGGCCCTCATGGGGAAGTGGTGGGCAAACTGTCAGTGAAAACCCTTTGTTCAAATTTGAAATCTCTCTGGGATATTGCATATACACTATGAGACACTGGGATTTTTCCTCATTCTGGTTGTATGTAAATTAATCCCCTGCATGGAAACCACTCCTTAAAACAAAGGACACTGATTTATGGCCAGTCTCTTTTCTATAAATTATCCTGCAGCGTGGTACTTCAGGCTTGTGACCTGTGCCAGCATACCTTTCAGAAGTGATGTAAGGTGACTCCCTTCCATAGAAGGCAGCATGACCAACTTCCACAGTTTTTCCTGGCCATTCCCGTGGGGACTTTCCACCCACTTCCTTACAAGCATGTGAGTTGTGTTTTTATTTTGTAGATTAAGAAGTGTCAAATTGAAATCTTTGGCTTTGCTCCCTATCATACTTTGTGACCTGAGGGAATGCCAATGGGTTACTTGTACCCTCCCCTACAACCAGTAAGTAACTTACCCAAGCTGAGCACGTGATCAGAAAGGCCTAGGGCACTGAATGCAGCAGGCTCTGTCACTGTGTACAGCAGACTGACTAGTAGCCAGGGTCCTTCTTGTGAAACGCTCCATAGGGAATTATGGGATAGGCGTACAAGGTCACTCATTTCCCATGCTGTCTGCATAGACCTCCAGAAACCAGGCAGAGGATATCTAGAAGTAACAGCCTATGTTTGTAAGGGCTAAGATGTAGGTCAACCCACAAAGGCCACATCATTCCCTAAAAGAAGAGGTCTTTAAGAGAAAGGACAATGACATATACTCTTAGTGACAGCATGTCTGACAGCATGTACCTGAATGCAGGCTTAAAGATTTACCATCTTTCCAAAAGCCCAACTGCTTATGATATAGCATTCCCTAGCACTTTGTACACTGCAAAGGGGCATTTTGATCTCCTAACATATAACAGTACACATCATTTGTTGTTAATGGTGAATGTCATCTTGGGAGTGGTTTTAGTAAAACCTGCACATGAATTAAATTCAAAAGAGTTAAACTGCGTGGTGGTACATTCCTTTAATCCCAGCACTGGGGAGGCAGAGGCAGGCAGATCTCTGTGAGTTCAAGGCTAGCCTGGTCTACAAAGTGAGTACAGGATAGTCAAGGATACACAGAGAAACCCTGTCTCGAAAAACCTAAAAAATAAAAATAAATAAAAAGAATCAAGAGTCGGGCCACACGTAGAACAAGAATGGTAGAGCAGACACTCCCACTCAGTGAGCTGGGCATACCACATGTGGAGGCTGGAAACCTTCCCAGGAAAGAGAGTGAGATACAGAGTCAGTTTGATTGGTCCAAGCTCTGGGCTGGCCTTAGTGTGAAGCATGATCTGCGATTGACGGAAGCCCAGCTGTTGTGACCGGATGAGAGCTGGCTACACTCAAAAGTGCACTGAAGGCAAGTTTCCCGACAATTTAGTGCTGGATTTTGATGCTGTTCATTGCACAGAAGCTCAAGGTCAAACAAGTGGATGGTGTAGCTCATCTCAGAGCACCTGCCTAGAGTACAATGCTCATGGTTCTGGGGAGGAAGTAAAGGAGGGAAGGAAAGAAAGAAGGAGGAAAAGATGGAAGCAAGGAGGAAGAAAGGAAGAGAGGGAAGGAGGGAGGAAGTGTGTCCACCTAACCCTATAGAACTGTGCCCTCTGAGACAAGCCACCTGGAATCTTTAAGAAGTACTTTATTTTTCCAACTATTGTTTGATTATTTTCATTAAGGTTTTAGCTTACAAAGAAACAGTGCTCCTTGTAAACAAATGATACAGATGCAAACTAAACAAGCATTAGTAATCCTTCCTTCCCTGCTCACTGGTTCCATAGGCAGCCAACACTAATCTGGTTACTCTGCATCCTCTCCATCCTTCAGTGCCCTGTGGCCCTTTAGAAATGTGGCAAGGTAGGAAATGGTTTCCCAAATCATTTAATCCTAACATCCTCATTGACAGTTCATCCCACAGACCCTCATCTTGTGGCAATGCTCTTCCAGCTGACACTCTAAGGAAAATCTGGGAGTAGGGTAGAGAAGAGCTTGTGACAGAATTGGATCATTTTACCAACTCTACAAGAAAGCTACACAGATCTTACTGAGCCACCACATCACACAATCCACTCATTATCAATAACATTTGGAAGACTTTACAAATTCTTGCCATGAACAGCTTCTCCCAAGGATGCACTCAGAGCAGGCATTGGAATCTCTGCCTGTCAAGAGCCATTTTCTACCTGGGCACTCTCAGGGAATCCACGCAACGGGAATAGAAGGGGAAACAACTCAAAGGCATTTGCGCTGCTCATGAAAAGGCTGGCATAGGACCACACTTCCATCTTTATAATCCTGACTGGAGAAGCCTCTGGTTACCAATGGGCCCCAGTTAATAAATACTTCTGAATTCTCTGATGAATAAATTCAGTATTTGCCAAGAAAATGAGGAAGCAATATCAGATCATCACTTGCATCTGGCCATTGGTCAGGTCCTCTGTATTCTAGTGCATTTCTGCCCATCACATCTTGTGCATTATTTAACACAATCCATGCAAAAGTACTACACAATTTTTGGAATTATCCCCTTTGGATGAAATTCCTCATGAGCAGGAATCTAAAACCTTGGCTCTGTGAACTTTGATTGAAAGGCAAATGGCCCTTCACTGCCCAACCACTGTCTCTACACTTCTATTCTACAAGTTCAGGATTGGTTCCTTAGATTTGAGAATGAGCACGACAGAGCACAAGGATGGCCAGATGCAGGCAGCGTACACCTGAGGACCAATCCAGATTTCAGTGTGACACTGTGGTCTTTGGCTTAATTCATTTCCAATGGTTTGGGCTCCATCAGTTCCTAAATGATGCTGCTGGTGTGGTCCTACCTTCTTCCTGCCTCCAGAGCATTCTTAAAGAGAATCAGTCTGCTGCCAAAATCATCTTGGATTCTCATTGTTTGGGGGCATATTCTGTCACAGTGGAGAAGGCATAGCACCAGGAGATTGAGATTGCTCAGTGTGGATTAGCAGGCCAGGAAGCACAGCAGGACAGAAAGTGAGGCTCTGTTATAAACCTCAAGATCCACCTCCCAGAGAACCACTTCCTCCAGCTAACTCCACTTCCCACAGGCTCTGTAAGCTTCCAAAACAGTAGCAGCTAAGGAGCCATGGAAACCAAGTGAAGCACAGGAGCCCATGGGGGACATTCTATACCTAAAACATAATACCACCCAGTGGAAACGAAGACAGGGTCTGTGTCATCCACGGAAGGGCAACTTTTCCCATTCACATTGTCCACCTTCCATTTTCCTTTTCTGTCATCTGGATCAGTCAGTTTTTCATGGTTAGAATGAAACATTTGAAACACAAAGTCCTTCTAAAGTCAAACTATTCTAAGAACTTTTTAACGACTTCTGTATTTATCACACCTGATTTTTCTAATTACTTAATGATTCTAAAATTAATATGCATCATGAAGGGCTGTTTCATCTTCCTAGGGGAGAAGATAAGACCTATAGAAGAAAACGTGTCAGCGTGGATGTGAACAAAGGGAAATAAGCCACATGGAAGAACTCACAAATTCTATTACAACCTGTTCTTATTAAAACACCTCGTTCTGTTTCTCTAATCATAGATGAGACTAGTGTTAGGGTTTCTTGATTTAAGGATAAGAGTAAAGTATGTATCTAGCATGGCAAAAGAGATTCTCTGTCACCATTCTTCTTCTAGGAATCATTAGTTTGTAGATACACGCAGGCAGAATTATGAATATGTTGACATCAATTTATCTTGGCTGGATGTGTGCAGCTCTTACAAGATAAATAAATATGAATAAGCATGCCCATTGCCCTTGAAATCAAGAATGGGGGCATATAAAAATATCTCAGTAAAAGACACAACAGTAGGCAAGCACAGTGGCATGGACATGTGGTGTGGTCTGATAAATAAGAGAAGGAAAGAAAACAAGAAAGGCAGATAAGAGGCAAAGGGTGGAGAAGAGAAAGGTCTACGGTGTGGGCAGTAAACAAGACATGTATCCAAGATGGTGAGAGAAGGCATGGGAAACTCACTACAGAAGTCAATGGAAGCCTCTGAAAAGGGGACAGTTGAGCTGAGACCTGAATCCCCAGAAAGAACACTCTGGGCTAAAGATACAAGAAGTCCCAGTGTCCCTACAGCAGGAAGAGCGTGGCCTCCTCAGGAACAGAATAGCATCAGGGGTTGGAGTCAGGGAGCCTGCAAGCTGGAGGGCACAGAGTTGGAGAGGGAAGCCACATCGCACAGTGTTTCAGGGCACAGCAGAGCTGTTGAGATTTTATTGTTGCAATGCAAGCCCATTAAAGATTCTTAGTAAAAGGATATTACACTTTGACATGCATATTTCAAAAGGTCACTCTGGATATTTCTGCAGAACATTTGGAGGACAGAAATGGATGTAGGAAGACTACATGAGCTCAGGAGACATTAAGAGTAAACCAGGAAAGATCTGCCATGGCATGGCCCAGGGTAGTGACATTGGAAACTCTGAGGATGCTGAGCTGGACAGACCCACTGGAAGTAAAGCTCATAAGAGCTGGGGCTATAGCTGATGTGAAGGATAAGAAAAATCACAAGCCCTGGGCCTCTGGATGGTAGTGCTAGAGAGATGATGGAGCCAGTGCATGAGAGAGGTGAAGAAAGCTTTTCAAAGGAATGGGGATGAGATCGGTTTACTCTGAAGTGAAAGAGAGATTTGCAAAAGTAAAACTTCTTAGCAATCAGGAGAGCTCTCCTTTAGCCCATGACGCAGAGACATGGTAAGGACCCTAAAATACGACCTGCATTTTTTTTAGAGAGAACTGAAGTCCAGATAGTAGGCCATCTGCAAAAGCTTCACCAGTCAGCTTACATACTGATAACATAGTTCTGCTCTTAGATCTGGGCTCTTTCCACCACACTGTACCAAAAAAAAAAAAAAAAATGAGGAACAGAGCACAGCTTGGTCCTAAGAATAACCTGAAGCAAATGTCTCTAAATCTGTATAATTGTCATCCTTGTGATATGACCTGCCAGGAGTCCATCACCCCTCATGTGAACTCAGAAACAAACAAGTATCTGTGAAAATCACGTCAGACTCTGGAATAGCCAAAAACTAAACAGACACTGTCTTCACTCTTGCCCAACTCATCTAAGCTTTGCTCACTTTCCTTATGTTTGAATCATTTTATACCTGCAGACTATAGAAAATTGATTTTTAAACCACATGGTTCATGTCCATAGAAATGCAAATTATTACAAATTATTATGTTTGGGGTGATGTTCTGTGGCTATCGAGCAGTTCACAACTATTTGCAAATTCCCAGTAATGGTCTGACTCTCTCTCTCTCTCTCTCTCTATCTATCTATCTATCTATCTATCTCTCTCTCTGTGTTTCTCTCTTTGAGTGAGCATATAGTGTGTGTGTGTGTGTATGCATGTGTATATGTGTGTGTATGTGTGTGTGTATATGTGTGTATGCATGTGTATATGTGTGTGTATGTGTGTGTATATGTGTGTGTGTGTATGCATGTGTATATATGTGTGTATGTGTGTGTGTATGTGTGTGTGTGTGTTGGATTCTTTTCTAAATTGGTTACAGCCTCTTATTTGTTCTCTTATTGGTTCTTTAATTAATGAGCTGAACTAAAGCTTTATTTTTATTTACAGGAATTCATTTGTATTTATATGAGTCATGACTTTATACTTTTCAAAAAACTGTCCTTTAACCTAAAATATGTCTTTAATATTAAATTTAAAATATGATTTCTAAAATATTCCTCTAAATTTTGAATCATTTGGAAGAGGAATGACTTCAACCCCTCAAACTAACTTTGGAAGTTTAGAGATGTAAGTCAGCTTACCAGCAAATGCAGACTGAAAGGTTTTGGTGGGAGTAAAGCCAATGTGGCATGCAAATCTCAGTCTATGGGCTTTGAATTTCCCAGAACTGAATGCCAAACCCTGTTTGCCACCCACTCCCCTGGCTGCAGTCACAGCCACGTATGTCAGGGTAGATACATACTATCATCTCAAACATCCCTTTTTCACTCGGGGAAGATTCCCTGAAGAGGCCTTCCCAGACCCAGTGAATATTTTGGGTTGAACATAAGCAAACAGCCTCTCCCCATAGTATGAAAAAAAAATGGCACTGAAAAAGAGCTTCACAAATTCATAAGAAAAGTTACAGGGAAAGACAGATGCAGACATTGAAAATGAAGGTCCATCAGAAGGACCAGAAACCTGGCCCTAAGGCCTGTGAGAAAAAAAAAAAAAAAAAAAACCATGGGTTCCAAAGAGGAAGTCACCAGAAGCGCTGAGAGTTAGGTGTCAACATGCCTCAATCCAAAGCCTGAAGTCCAATGTGGCAGCTCTCACACATCCCTGGGTTGGACTGCTGTAGGTGGTGAAGTTTATCCACATACGTCCTCTGGATGTAGCCCCAGTACTGAGCCCTGTTCCAGGGAAAACTCAAGAAGCCCATCTATAGGACCTAAGAGAACCATATCTTTGAGTAATCATCAAGGGCCATCATCTTTGTCTCTGCAGGGATGGACAACATGGGACCTCAGCCACCTATTACATGGGCCACTGTGACACTGTGCAGGACCACCTACTAAAGAGTGACACCCAGCAGGAAGGAAGTGCAACTTCATCGGGGGCATTGAGATGTTTTCCTCTTATGGCTGACTCTTAAAATTGACTGAATCTTTGTGCTGAGTGACCAACTCGCCTCTGAAAGTGTGCATTCCTATCATGGAAGACCTTCAAGAGAGTGCTCTGTGAGGGCATATGTGAGCGCAATACATTTATTAAATATAAAAGTAATATTACCACATTTTAATCTCAAGTGGCTGAACCAGTTACACTAGTTTTTCTCTAATCAAATTTTGTATTACATTCTCACTGTACCTCAGGCAAGAAAAGTCAGAAAACCAGAAATAGAAGCCACGATTAAATATTCCAATCACCTTCCAGCTGCTTTAGCTATAGCTCTGCCCTTCCTGAAGGACAGAGGAGACAAGAGGGGGCAGAAATTACCATGGAGCACTGATAAGCAGGGAAGATTTGACCCAAAAACCAGATTCTATCGTGTCAGAATACCTAGTCTCTGAAACTCCCAAGAACCTGAGACTGGGGCCACATCCAGGCAATAAGACCAGGACTCAGTGATCATAAGACTTGAAGCAAAATATCAGTTCTGGATTGCAATGGAGATGCCCAGGGTCCACGGAGCTTCTGAGGAGCAAAGGCCTTTGCCAATTTCTATAAAGAAAGGTACAAAGGAAACCGCATCAAGCCAGCCCTTCAGATAGGTGAGGGGTGAACTCAGGCAGAACCCCCAAAATAGACCTGGGTGGCTCCAATGGCCGCTTTCACTTCCACTAGACCTGGAGTTGCACTTCCAGGTGGGCCTGGTGGTTATTGGAAGGCACCACAGTGGTGGGCTATGACTCAGGCGTCTCCAGCCACTCTGGTGCCACCTGCAACCGCAGTCAGGTTGGCAGAGGAAGTTCCAGCGCAGAGCCCAGCCGGAGTGAAACTAACTTGAAGCAACCGGCTCTTACCAACACCATCACCTACCTGTCTCATGCAGACTCGGGGGCAAAGTTCCTTTTGTTCTCTCAGGAGCCTTCGCAGCTGCTAGCTGCCCTCCATCTCCATGGACTCCAGAAAGTGTCAAGGACTCATCAGTTCGTTCAAAGGGCTCACAACTTCTTCACCTTTTTTACTTCTAAACAACTTAGGGGCTAGTGAGAAAAGGCAATTGCTGCTAAGCCTAACGACCTGAGTTCCATCCCCCAAGAATCACATGGTAGAGAAAAATACACACTTCCACAAATTTCTTCTCACCTCCACATACGCACCATGGCACACATATAACAGAATACACGCACATAAATAAATAAACAAACAAATAAATATAATTTTAATTCTTAAAAAAAAAAAGAACTTACGCTTTTTGGCACATGACTATAATCCTAGCACTTGGAATGGGAATCCGACGCTAGAGGATTGTGCGTTGAAGACCAGTCCGTACTAATCTGGGAGGCTCTGTCTCAAAAACAAAAGGACTTAGGGGTTTTTTGTTTGTTTGTTTGTTTGTTTGTTTGTTTGTATTTTAGGTCTATAGAAAGAAAAGTAAGATACCCACACAGCAATGGCAATGCCTCCTATGCTATCATTTAAATTTCCCTTGGGTCTTTGTCTACAGGAAAAAGAAGCCAAGTTATTTTTAGATCTTTATCTGCCCTAAATCTATCCAAACAAATACTCTGTGAAGGTGCAGATATAAATGCTTGATGGTGAGAAAAGCCCTTTACACAGAATGAGCAGGAGGTTTAATTAGGGAAAGATGCAAGAGAAAAAAAGAGGTCTTGGGAATGCAGCAGCAGGGCGGCAGAACGGAGGAACTGCTTTCTCCTGGGCTGATTGTGGTTTTCTACCTCACCACTGAGTACAAACAGAGGTGGGCTCTTCCAAAGACTTGTAACTTGACCCCTTTCCACCCTCACAGCCAGCCAAGACTCCACAGCCAGACCTTTCTGCAGTCACAGGAAATGTGTGCTTAGAGATACAACCTCCTGCATAAACTGACAATTGCACTTAACGCTGTTGCTAAGATCGGAAAGAATAGGGCTGAGGTGCTGTCAGTCTGTCACGCCTGTCATGCCTGAATCTGGGTTTGATGGTGTACTGAGACAGGTCCAGTGGCCTTGCCTAGGATTCTAGCACACAGGAGGGGGAGGCAGAGGACTGGAAGTTCAAGGTCATCCTTGGCTATGAAGGGAGGTCAAGGGCAGACTGGGATACATGAAGCCTTGTGTCAAAAAAAAAAAAAAAAGAATTAAAACAAGTGTGGTTGTGGTGCCACAGAGGGGCTTCAGTGCTGAACAAGGGTAGCTGGGGTGTTGATCGAGTCTCCAGGGGCACGGTCATTTACTTATTCCCTCCCCCACCTCAATCAGCTAAGTAGCTGATGGCCTTGTAGGAGAGTGGTGGGGATGAATTTAACTTATAGACGATCTTACAGGTGGCACAAACGAAGCTAAGATGAAATTCCTCTTCAAAACAACCATTTAAGAAGAGTTACAGCTCTGTGTCCATAGGCAGCCACTCAGGGACTCTGAAGTAGGAGAGCATTAGATATGGGCAGCTGCCTTACCTCACATGATATCGGTTCCGAAGGAAGAGCCCCAGTTCCCTTCGGTTATGAAGGTTAGGGGGGCTGTATCACACAGGCAACACAGTGGGGTCTTGAGGGAAGAGACAGGCGGAGCCTTCAGTTTCAAGGGAACATGGGCAATCCCTCGCTCTTGCAGACCTCTGGCAAATGGGGCAGGCGGTGGGGGGTGAATTCCATTCCATGTGACTTAGCCTATCTACCAGGAGTTAGTATAGATAGACTCGGTTCAAGGTAGAAGTTCTAACTCAAGGTTATCTAACTCAAGGTTATCTAGGGTCTGGACAATGGAGAGGAAGGCAGGTCTTGTTTGCTGCTACAAGGGAAGGGACAGTTCAGGTGTTCTGTCCAGAGTCGGAGACCGAGACAAGTGTGGCCTCAGAGAGATAGCAGCCAGAGGACCTGCAATCCACCAGAGACCAGTCCTATTACAAGGTAATCCTCACAGGGCTTCTCCACCCTCAGCAGGATCCAGAGGGGCAAAAATTAATGGGGAAGCTAGCAAGGAGGGAAGTCATCATTGTAATTAAGTCCTCTCTACCTGACTCAGTTAGCTCACTGTCTCTTCAAGTCCCAGGCTGGGCCTGTCAGGATGAGCATGAGGGGAGGCTCAGGTATGCGCCGGACCCAGATTCTGCTTGGACTTAGACATGGTAGACGACACATAGACGAGCCATTGTTCATGGCACCATAGCCACCAAGCAGCAGCTGTCTTGAATGCTGTGTGTGGTCCTAGTAGTATCTGATGCCTACACACCTGCTAAAGAGGTCAGCTTTGTCAGCCCCTCTTCACCGGTGAGAAAGCCAAGACCAGCAGACCTCAGGGCATCTCAGATTTAAGGCAACACTGCCCAGGGAGACAGCAGTGCTCAGGACTGAGGAGCATGGGTGCATCCTGAAGCCATGCCAGCTGGTGTGGTTCCTCTCCTCCTTACCCTGTCTTTACATTTGTGTGTTCATGGCCCAGGGCAAAATCGCTTCTGGAGCAAGGACATTAAAGTAGGCTATAAGGTGTATTTTGGGAAGAAAATAGATTAAATTTTTAAATAGAGAAAACAGCACTCTTCTGATTTGAAGAGAAAATATAGAAAGAAAAAAAAGTCTTCACAAAGCAGGCCTGGCGTTGGGAGTCCCCAATGCTGGAGTTCGTCTTGACTTTGCAGCCGATACTAAAATGGAGGATGTTAGACACGGAAGAGGGCAGTGACTGGTGACACATTACTGATATGTTCAGGTGTTCTCTCTTGGAGTGTACTCTTCCAGAGTGACACCACACTGAAAACAGTTGCAGGGCAGGCATGGTTCACAGACATGGTTTGTCACAGGCAAGCAGAACCTTCTGCCCTGGGCCTTGGTTTCCTCACCTGTAAAATCCTGACCAAAGTCACATTTTATGGGGCTGTGACAATGATATAAATTACAGCATCTGTGGGCCTCGCATGTCATGGATGCTATTCCAAACTGGAATCACTCTCTCAATTCACACGCAACATTGTGAGTAAGCTCTATAACAGACCGAATTTAACAGATCTGAGGTTCCCCTCACCTCCTGGGAGGAAGAATACTGTCCATTGACTTACATGGGGTCACAGCTTAGATTTCCTTCTAGATTAGAAACTCAGGACAATAAGGCTGCATCTCACCTTCCTCTCAGCCTCTACTACCCATCAGCAGCCTGTACTAGATGCCCAATAAGGATTTGTTGATCTAACAAACACAGATATTGGAAAACCTGAAGAACCGCAGAGAAGGACCCTGACAAGCTGATCGTTTTTCTACAAGAAATCTACACTTGCAAATCAATACCTCTCTCATGGAGTTGGTTCACAATCTAAATGTGGAAACGCCAAGCAAATCCTTCCTTTGAAAAAGCCTTGTGTGTGCGCTGTGTTAACAGCAGCAAAGCCATGGTGAGCCCCTGTGATGGTGTTGTTGTTCTCCGATGACAGAACTCCAGGGGCAGCTTTCCTCTGAAGAACCAACAGACACTTCAGGAGTCTCTCAGAAGCTGTGGACAGGAGCTGCCTTCAAGACGCAATGGTATCTCAGAATCTATGAGTGCCTCATTGCCCAGCAAAGGCTTGTAAAACACCAGCTCCCTCCTTCTCCCTCTCTCCCTTTCCCTTCACCCCTTCCTCCATACCCCTCCTCTCTCCCTTCATCTACACTTCCTCTCCCAGTCTGCAGAATCCTACAGCACACTTTCCAGGATTCCATTATAGAGGTCTTCACACTGGCCACCTGCTAAGACCAAAGCTGCAAAGAAAACAGAGCCAGGAGACACTACTAGTCCATAAACCTAAGGGACAGGCTTCATGATGCTCTGGAAAATGGGGAAGAGAAGGCAGCCTCTAGAGCAGCAGCTCATAGACTCAGGAGCCCGATGTTCCAGCTGCCAAAACCCAGACCTATCCAGTTCCCTCCCAGTGCAAACAGCTTCTCCAGGAAAGGAACCCATCTTTGCCATCTTCTTGGATCACACACTGCCATTTCCACAATACTCCACCAGATTCCATTGGTACAATTCCTCTTAGAGTTCATTTAGGGTGAAAAACGGGCCATTAAACACATGTCCCTCCACAACTGTGCAATAGAACAGGAAATTGAAATGACCTGGGCTCTGTCACAGAGGAGCGCTGAGCCAAAGGAGCCCAAATTTTAAAACCCCGCTCATCCCTAGTTGCCACTTAGGTTGGCGTTACTGCAGTAATGTTCATTGGGATGTATGCTGTGCTAGCCTCCACAGGGTTTTTACTGTCTGCCTTCCTAATTCTGTCCTGCTATAACGAAATGGAGTTACAGCATCTCTGTGAAACTATTTAGTTCTAAGCTGTGAAATTTGTTTACTGAAGTCAGCACTGCAGCATCAAGCATTCCAGTAGCACAGGGTGTCCGAGATAAACAGTGCCACCAGCTTGTGGCATCGGATAAGATTTATTTTGCAAACTCTGCCAACCCTTAAACAGTGATTATACTTGGGGAGATATAGTGCCACTGTTAGTGATGTTCATTTAGATTTTTTTTTACCCGAAAGGGGCATTTAAAAACCCTCTTCATAAATATTAACAAAAGTTCGTTGAGAAGTGAAGCAGGAGGCAGCTGACAGACTTTGCCCACTAGAGGTGTGGATGGTGATATTCAGAGCCTGGAGAGCTTCTCTCCTGGTGGCACACTTTGTGGATGGTGGTATTCAGAGCCTGGCAAGCCTCTCTCCTGGTGGCACACTTTGTGGATGGTGGTATTCAGAGCCTGGCAAGCCTCTCTCCTGGTGGCATACTTTGTGGATGGTGGTATTCAGGGCCTGGCGAGCCTCTCTCCTGGTGGCACACTTTGTGGATGGTGGTATTCAGGGCCTGGAGAGCCTCTCTCCTGGTGGCACACTTTGTGGATGGTGGTATTCAGAGCCTGGCGAGCCTCTCTCCTGGTGGCATACTTTGTATGCATTTGCAGAAACATGTCAAGTTAGCTCTCCCAGAATCAGAGTTTTGTTTCTAACAGTAACTACATACTTGGTGGCAACTAATACTTTCAGACCCTAAATCAGTGATCTTTCTGCTGTCTGGACCTCATTTTTAGAGAATATACATGCCTTTCCAGGTGTTTATTTAAAAAAAAAATTATCACATTCCAGGCTTCTGTCCCCTTCAGGGGTACATCCCATTATCTAAGGCTTCCCACTAAGCCCTGCCTTTTAAAGGCTCCACCACCTTCCAAAAGCTCCAAGCCTTTGTCATGGGACCCCCTTGAGGGATACTGCAGATCCAAACTACAGCAGACTCTGGGATGTTGGCATGGCCTTTCCTGCTACGTCTTACTAAAGTGGGGTAAGAGAAAGTCACCTACAAGTCAGTTAATGTCATATTAAGCAGTGCTTTAACATTTCAAAGAAAATGAGATTATTGAGAAGGAAGTGAGAGAGAAAATCAGTATCGACCCTGAGTGACGAAAAAAAAAAAAAAAACACTGTAAAAAATACAGTCATAAGAGAGTGGAGTCATTTTGACTCAATTGCTTGCCAAGTTTAGGCGTATGGAAGTCCCCAGCAAAGCCTCGGGAGATCCACCAGTCCATGTGGCCTCTTCTCCTATGGACCAGTCACCCACACCCTGTGCCGTGGTGGCCGGCAGCACCCAAGTTGGTGATGCCACCCACCACGCACAAAGGAAAGCCCACCCTTCTGACTCTGATGACGAGCATTGCTGTGATGTCATTAGACTAACCAGAAGTCATAAAGGAGAGGAGGAAAGAGGTTAGGCTTGGCTCTTAGCAAGTGCTAGGTGACAGGTACTGTGATTTCAATAGCAACAACATGGGGGCTATGTGAGTGTCATATTCAATATTTTCTTTCTGCTCTGAAAACCCAAACATTAACATGAGAGGACCCCCAAAGTAAACCCCACAGCGGCCAGTATGTGAAATTCACCACACAGGCAGCTAACTTGTCCCCTGGAGCTAAACAACAGGACAAAAAAAGTCCAATAGTTCAAAAATTCTTCAAGGTTTCTCAGACAGGATCTCTGAGATTCTCAAATGGTAAAGCTCAAAGACTGTCTCTGTAACAGAAAGCGCAGTTTAAATGAGGGGCTCCGTGATCTTTGATGCATTCGGGGTCATTCGGAGAGCATATAAATTTTCCATCGCAGCTGTATTCTTCGGTCCTAGTGGCACTGGGGAAAACACTTGTCAAAGCCATATCTAGAGCCAAAACTGCCTGCATGAAAACAGGTTTCCCCCCCCTCTATTGTTAAGTGAAAATTCCATGAGAGAAAAAAATTCTTGCTTTGTGTCCAGCAGAAATACATCTTTCCACTGAAAATATTGCCCTAATGAGTTTGTCTGTCAGGTTTATATTGAAAATGAGTAACAAAGATATGTAGACTTTCTCTCTCTCTCTCTCTCTCTCTCTCTCTCACATTTTCCATGCTTTATTAAGAATGGGAGTAAGCTGGAGGGATATCAGTGGTGGCAGATGCCACTTCTCCCCTCTGAATGACTGGGAGCCCTTCAGAGAGCACCCCACATCTGTACCACCACAGCCTTCCCCTCCGTGATGCATGGCTCTTTAATGCATGGCCAAGGCGGCTCTCCTCAGAACTATGGCACAGGCTTGACATATTTGCAGAATCCGGCCCAACTGGCTGAAATAAGTCTTTGCTAATTTATCTGCTGGTTCAGGTCTCAGCTGCAGTTCCCAGCTTTGATCCTCGCCAAAGCCCATATCATTCTAACATCATGTGTGATCCTGAGGGTCTGGATCAGGGGAGGCAGGGAGGACCAAGAAACATCACAGAGGGGACAAGGAGTGTGGTTGGGCCACCTGCTCCCCTCATTAGCATGAGATGAAATGGCACAGCTGATTGGCCCAGGGAGAAGTGGGGGTGTGATGGCAACAGGGAGAGGAGGCTAGAGGTGTTCCCAGGGGGACTCAAATTGCATCCCACCTGCTGCCTCTCATTAGCCTTGACTATGTACCAGGCGCTGGACTTGGCACTCAGAGACAGACCCCAGCCCCCAAGGACTTGGAGTCCAGTGGCAGACGCAGCTAGGGAGAGATACCTACTTCACATAATGTCTGGCAAACTGATAACAGAATGATCTAGTGGAGAGGAGAAAAAGGAGCACAGAGACAGGTTGCAAAGAGGTTGGAAATGTACCTTTGAAGGGAAAATTAAAGGACAAAGAAAAAAAAAGTATCTAAGACATTATTTTCCTTATTTGGATCCAAGTAGATATACAGAGTTCTCACTGTCTAGAACTGCAAGACACAGGGAAAAGGTATGTGGCGAATTACAGGTTTGTGCATTCCACCATAGGAGAAGCTTCCAGGGGAACTGAAATCTTCAAGGAGCCTTCAAGGTGAGCAGGACTTCAACTTACCAAGATAGGAGGGGAGTGCTGATGGAAGCTTGGGAGCCAGACAAGGTAGCCCAGCCAGGTGCCTAGCTTTCCACCTTTGGCAGCAGGCCTGAAGAGGGGAGGTGTGCAGCCTACAGGCAGCACATCTGGAGCAGCATCTGGCGCCCCCTTAGGATAAAGGGGTCACTTTGAGATGCAGCTTTCTTGCTCTGAAAGTGTAACCACCTAGCAGGAGGGAAGCTGCTACTCTGAGGAAGAACACTTGTGCCTTTCCCTTTAGCCATAACATTACTGAAATCATAGTCCCCAAAGAACTGGATTTCCTTAGGAGTCCCATACTGGTGAAGGAAAAGGGTCGATGCCTGGTGCCAGCTAGTAGGGGCACCTGTCTCCTAGAAAGAGATTTCATTCCATTCCGACAGCTTGTCAGACCACCTCACAAGAGAGACTAAAGCTGAGGCAACAATGACAGGTGGAAGTACACCTTGACCAGGACTGGCTAATGATGAACAGCTCTTGCTCTATTTAATCACAATTTGATTATGAGGACATCCAAAGATGGACTGGTGTGTGTGGCGGGGGGGGGGTCCTTTGGACCTCTTTGTTCCTCTTTTCAAAGTAACCACATCAAATAAGTCTCCTTTCTCTGCTTTTCACTATGATTTGGCTGAGACAGCATGTCTTGCTGTTCTTCCTGTGCATGTCATAGTCCACATAAGCCAGCAGAGGCTTCATACCTGCCCCAGAGACCCCTGCTCCCCACTCAGTCTGGTATCACTATCTGTTAACAATGACGTAACCCGGAAAGATGGGCCGAATGCCACTCCTGAAGTATAAACAATACCAGCAGCAATGGGGACATCCTTACACCACCTCATTCTTCCCTTTGGGTTTTACTTCCCCGGGGTTTCCTAGCACATACCACCTGGTGGCTTGTGAGGGGTCACTAGACTTTGCTTTCTGATCTCCCCTTATTTTTCTGCCAGACTCACTTCCTCCTTGGGCTCATGAACAGGCCAGGCCTTCAGAAGTTTACATTTCCATTTCTCCTGGTAATTAAGGACCATAATTGCCACTGAACAGTCTGGTTTAGCACAGGGAAAGGCAACCGATATCCACAAAGAGTCTTCCAGTGCTGGCAGTGGGGAAGAGCAAGGAAAGTTTCTTGGGCAGGGAGACAGAGATGGAACAACCCCTCCACCCTGGGCACCACCATGGTGGTATGCAATGAAACCTTTCTAACAGGATCTGAAGAAATAGTCTCACAAAACCACAACAGACAGCAATCTAAAATAACCAGCCCGCTGTAACTCCACAACCACACAAGTGCATGTCCATGAAAATGGATCATGTTCCAAAGCCCCTGAGAGGTTGGTGGACTTGGCATTTGTCCCATCCCTCCCAAGGTTACTACATCCTAAACAGATGCCCACATTAGACCAGGTGATATATGGGAGACCTTTGGACAAGTTCAAAAAGGTTTCTGGCTTCAGGGGATCCAGGAATAAAAACTGTATGGAAGATTTTTACATATGGCTGACAGTCCCAGGGCATCCCAAAGTCATAGAGGGACACCCATATCACCTAGGAAGGTCCTGAGAGCCCAGAGACCAAGTAGAGATCTGGCTAGACTGGGCATGAAGGCAGGCTAATACATTGAAACCCAAAGTATTGTCACACCACTCAACATGCTCTTTAGAAAAACCATGTATAGCCAGTAGCAAACGCCTTTTATCTCTTATCCCACTCAAGAGGCAAAGGCAGGCATATTTCTGTATTCAAAACCAGCTAGAGCTACACAGTGAGACCCTAGATTGAAACCCTATCTCAGTCGAAAAACACAAGCAAAACAATTTTTTATGGGAGGGGATAAACTGAGAAGTTGAGAAAGCATACCTCCTACTCTAAGTTTGCAGCCAAAAAATCAAGAGGAAATAGACAACAGGTGCATGTGTGTATGTACACACATGAGTACACACAACATATACATGTACACACACACATATACATGTACACACACACACATACACACCATGCACACACACATTAGGGTTTTCTATAGGAAAAGAACTGGTAGAATGAATAAATATATATTAAATGGAGACTGTAGATTGGCTTATGTGATGTGGTGTGGGCTGGCTAACAGTAGCTATCTGCACCCTGGGGAGAAGCTAAGAACTCAGTGGCTGCTTGTTCCACAAGACGGGATGACTCAGCTGTCCCAGCCTGGGCTGAAGGCCTGGGAGATTCCTGGAGAGCCACTGGTTTTCACTCTACCTTGGAACGCAATGGATTTGGGTTCTGATATCAGTGAACAAATGTAGCTGCTTCAGGAACAGTGGTAATGGTGACGGCAACAGCAGTGACAGGGTAGATAAACTCACCATCAAAATATTATGGCAATGAGGCAAAACCAGCAGTAAGAGCTGTCACCCATACTTAGGAAGGGTCACCTACTTCAAACAGCCTGATAAGGAAAAGCCCTTGCAGAAGCTTGTCTCTTAGCTGATTTTAGATCCAGTGACATTGACTACCAAGGTAAACCATCACTATTATACATGTATGTGTATATGTGCACACATATGTGTACATCCATGTGTATGTATATGTCTACATGTATGAACCAAGGGTTAAAGCTATGGTCACTCTACCATAAACAACTTCGGAGGTAACAGGATGATGCATTCTCTTCCAGGACCAAGGTACATCTCCAAGTAGGCAGAGCAACTACTGTGTGCAGAGCCTGGGGAAAAGCTTCAGCTTTTAAGAACATCTGTAAACAAAGCCATCAGGGATGGGCCCTAAGTGAAGGGACCTCAATACAGGCCATATGGGAGAACAGAAGTTGTGAATAATAACATCTGGACAGCCCAGTACAAATCACGCTGCCAGGCTCTAGGACAGTGAGCCATTTCATGGGGAGAAGCAGATCCCATGGGAAGAAGAGTCCACAAGTTATAAATGGCAAGACTTACTTTTTCAAACATCACCCTCCCCAGACTTAATTTAGCCCTTTGATTTTTCCCAGCCCAAGTCACATAGACTCTGTCATTTGTTGGCTTGCTTGTTTGAAATACTTTCATGTACCCCAGATCAGCCTCAAGCTACAGCTTAGGCTGACCTTGAACTCCTAATCCTCCTGCCTCTTGCCTTCTGAGTACTTCCCAGAAGTCAGATTACAAGTATGTGCCACCACACCCAGTTCCTCACATGGGCATTTGCTATCAGCAAAAGCAGGCAATGAAAATGGGAAGGACTGTCAGAGACACCGGCCAGAACGCTTGTGAAACTCTTTCAACACGCTAGCATGCTCTGCAAGCAGGAAACAAGCAGCATACTCCCTGCCTGGGGAGACGCAAAAGCACCCCCACACCAGACCTGCTGCACCCCACTTTCCTCCCTTGAAATAGAAGCCAGAGAGGGTGAAGCCCAATGGTTATTACGTGACAAAAGTCATCCATCTCCCACTCTGGTGGTTTCTGAAGGAGAGATAAGAAAGAGAACTCAATGTATCAGTTCTGCTGGCAAATGTCACAAGGATGTTCAGGTGTGGTGGTCGCCTCAAAGTCACCACCGAGAAAAGCCTCCTTTACTCCTAGGTCTGCCCTGCTTCAGATGAAAGTTCCCTGAGGAATCTAAAGCCAATGTAGCTAGCATTTAAAAACAAACAAATTCAACAAATAGCACAAAAGGAAAACAAACTAGGAGGTTTCTTGTAACAACTCTTCTTTTTTTTTTCCCTCCTCCAAATTTTTTTCTCCTCCTGTATCCTTCATCCAAAGAAAATATATACACCCTAAAAACCTAAAAGAGCAAACCTGTGAAGTTGGAAGTTGGGAGATGGCTTAGTTGGTAAAGTGCTTGCCAAGCAAGCGTGGGGGCTTGAATCTGACCCCAGTCCCCACACAAGTGCTAGGCATGGGGAACTAGAGACAAGCAGATCCCTGCTCTAGCTGACTTGGCGTCCTCAGATGGAAACACCAAGCAAAAGCAAAGAGAAGGTTGCTGAAAGCAGACAAGCCTACCCACTTTCAGAATGTGGAGCTAGATGTGTGGCCAGGGAAGAAAAGGTGAGTTCCCTAATTCTCTTTCCCACTCACTGTCCCCCACAAATTCCATTAGTCCCCAAAAATATTGCCCCTGCCACTTCCCCTTACAGACACACAGTTCAGGTCTGACAGAGAGACCCTGTTAGAGGAAAGGGTTACAGAATTGTATGGCCATGGGGATACACTGCTTTACAGTATTTCACACCCCAGCAAACCTTTCCCTGATGTAGCAATTTAAACTGATAACAGCATGGGTGAGTGTCCCAGTTTGGTCTCTGTTGCTGTGATAGGGACCATGGCTAAAAACAGCTAAGGAAAGAAAGGGCTTACTTCAGTTTGTAGTTTATAATCCATCGTCAAGGAAAGCCGAGGCAGGAACCTAGAACCCAGAACTTCTGGGGACCTGCTTACTGACTTGTTCTCCATGGCTTCCTCATCTACCTTTCTTATATAAGCCAGGACCACCTGCCCAGGGATGGCACTGTCCAAGATGGGCTAAGCCTTCCTGTATTTTTAAATAAGTTAATTGTAATTAAGTTAAATTTTAATTTACTTTAAAATTTTTAATTTATTAATCTTTAAAATGCCCCCCCCCAGACATTCCCAAAGGCCAATCTGATGGAGGCAATTCCTCAGTTGAGGTTGGCTCCCTCTTCCCAGACTCTAGATTGTATCAGGTAGACTAACTAGCTCAGTAGGGAAGCATCCAAGCACATCAGAGAAGGCTGCTTCCACACATCCCTGGCACTCACCCACAGACACAACCACTACAGGAAACAGGCATTGTTAAATATGCAGGAACTATAGCTCCCTAAAGGCACCATTTCTAGCTTAGTTCCTTCTTGTGACTCATTGGAACAGTCTATCATTCATTGAGATGGCTGATTCCCTGAGTTATCTCCAATGAGTGCCACCTCGCTCTATCTGCAATTGAAAGAATCCTGTGCTGATAAACATTAATAATTGAATTTCAAAATATTTTCTGTGAGCCCTCAATAAGGAGAGTGATGGCTGCTACTTCCTCTGCAGGAAATGAATGGATTCCCATCATGCTTCCTCCATGTTCCATCCATCCTCCATCCCCTGCAGGAAATTCAAGAGGGAGCCAGGGACGCAAGACCACCACATAGAATAACTGATACCCATGTCCAGAGTGTGCTGTGGTTTGAGTGTGTCCCCTAGAGCTCATGTGTTGGCAACTTAATCCCCAATGCAACAGTGCTGGTTGGATGTAAGGGGTCAGTTGGGATCTCTAAGAAATGATTAGGCAAAAGGTCTTTGCTCCAGGAAGCAGAAGAAGGCCTCTATCATTAGTAAATCAACTTGTTATTGTCCACATGGGATCCTAACAAAATGGTGGTTTGGACCTCTCCTGCCCTCCTATGTACACCATTTTCCAAGTTATGAGCAAACCTCACCAGATGTGCCCCCCAACTTTGGACTTCCCAGTCTCCATAACGGTGAGTAAGTAAGTGGATCAGCCATGTCCTGGACTCACTTCAGAGATGAGAAAGCTGAGCAGGGCAATGGGGGAAGACCAGATACCCATGTATGGGGAGAGGCCCTGGTTTCACACCATCAGATGTGGCTTTGAATTCTGGACTTTCTAATTGCTGGCCATGAGACTTGGGAGAGGGAGTGTTAACCTTCTATATCTTGGTTATTCAGACATAAAAGAGCAATAACAACAATAATAATAATAATAATAATAATAATAATAAGCAGGGAAGAGGGCTGCAGAAGTACACCATTGATTGACAGTCAGGCACTCTTCAAGGTCTTCACACTTCAACATTACACTCAACTGCTATCTGCATAGCATAGAGGTAGAGGGTGGTTATACACATGAATGAGCTCAAAACTCAATTTTGCTTTAAAACAAAGAAACAGTTGATGTCAAAGTAAAATCCTTGGTTTCAATAGCTAGGAAATTGTTTGAAACACCCACCTAAATCCATGTGGGAAAGTATTGTTAAAGCCCTACAAAGAGAAGACTGCTCATCTTCCCAGTCCCAACAATAAACTAAGGTAACAATTCCACCAAGTTTGTTCTAGGAAACCAATGATATCATTAGGCTTACTTACAGAGCAGTGGGTGAGGGTTTACAGCCAGGAGCACAAGTAGCCTAAAGCAGCCACATTGGAAGGTCTGAATTCAGCATGGATGATGATTACCCCATGGCTGTATAGATGAAACCTCCTTTCCTAGTCTTTCCAATCTATATACTCTAGACATTCCTAGAGACATGGAGATCAAGTGCAATAATCAGGGTAGAATTACATACAACTAGTTGGAAGAGGTTGCTAGATACTTGGGTAATGGTTCCATGACCTCCATATGTTTCATAGCATCTCCTTCTATGAGAGAATGTTGAGAAGCCCAGCTATGATGACCTTTTGTAGCAACTCCAGTTGAACTCCAGAAGATGGTGGCTTGGAGGATAGTCTTATACCACAGAAAGAAGCACAATAAAGGTATCTTCCACATTAAGGAAATTTTCCACAAATTGCCTGAGTGTGGAGAAGTTGTAAAATGTCACAAAGAAGATATGGGTGTCAAGACACCCATGTCTTAGCAGAGGAGAGGCATCAATGGAACAATGATATGAAGTAAGTCAGGCATGAGCCAGGCATGCCAATACTGTGATATAAACTTCTGCATGTGGGTAGGAATCAGGAAGAGATATCTAGTTCAAGTCTGTCAATGAACTCTACAAATGGAAGGGGGGAATAACAAAGAATCCCACCTAGATATTATGCTTATGATCCACAACAATGATCAGCATGATCCAAAAACCTGAAAGGGTACAATAGTGGCATGAATACTTTGGCAGTAACCAACAGTTCTCTAATTAGACATAAAGTCCTCCCAACAAGAAGGAAAGCAGCCTGGTACTGGAAATCTAGACAACCCAGGGCTAGTAAAGTATTGGATCTTAGAGGAGAACCTATAACTGCCACTTTATTGACCCAGTATAATCTCTAACTACACTCTAAATATTTATCCTTATCCTACAGATGAGTGTATTCTTCATCCCTCATCAAGGCAACTTCTATATGCAACAGTTAGAAAGCGTTACTGACAACCACAGACAATCAAAATGTGAAGTAGCGGAACCCAGTCTCAACTGATACATCTGCAAAACAACTTCCACTCCTAAAGCTCAGGGATCATTGCGGAAGAGGGATTAGAAAGATTATAAGAGCCAGAGGAACAGGGAATTTACTGTGAAACCATATCTCCTAGAAAGGTCAGAAACTAAACCCATGAAGTCTCACCACAGTGACTGCCTAAACATGACTCAAACAAGAATAACACCAATAGACATGCTAACATGGAAAGAGAATACCTCAGGAAGCTCCAATCCTACACAAAGAATCACTGGCAACTAAGGAATGCTGAGAGCAGGAGAAATAGTCTTCCCCAGGGACAAGCACACCAATTGGTTATCCAATACCAAATGGTCATCCCTGAAAACATGTACATATATGTAACATTATAAGGACTGAGCAAGTTGTATTTACATATTTAGGAATACATATATATATATGCACATACACATATATGTGTAACAACAATTAAAGCAAAAAAGGTCCTGAATTTGAAAGAGAGCAAGGGGGGTACATGAGAGGGCTTTGGTGGAGGACAGGGAAGTGAGAAATTATGTAATTATGTTCTCAAAAAAATACCTTAAAACTTTGAAAAAGAGAGAGATCAAATAAAATTCCAAAATTGGGCTAATAAGAAGAGATGTTTCCACCTGCAGAGATGCTTGCCATGTAAGCCTGGCCCCTGACTTTGGTCCCCAGAACCCATGAAGATGGAAGGAAAGAGCTGACTCCACAAAGCTGTTCTCTGACCCGCATACATGCTCCATGGCACTTAGGTTCACAAACCCACCTCACTCATGTACAAACACAAGCCATACTAATACCAGCCTTAAATTCAAGCCTATTCAAAGCCACACTTGGCAGACACTGCTTCTTCAACTTGGGGAACACTGAATTGAGGAAATGTTTGTGAAAACAAAGTTTTTCTTCCCATGAAGAGGGAAACTGTAAATGAGTAGGTTCCCGTGTGACCATGTTTCTTTGCACAGACTGCTTCTGTCATCTTTGCAGCCCCTTCCAAATACACCTTATTTTTCATTCCTCTTTTCATCAAAGAGCTGACATTTTAATTTAAGAATACAAGTTTAAAAATGAAATAGGCCAATTATAACCCACACACAGGCTGGGGAGATGGCTCGGTGGATAAGCCCTAGCTATGCAAGAGCAAGGAAATGAGTTCATACCTCCAGAACCCACGTAAATGTCTGATGTGTGATGATCAGCCTGTAACTCCTGCCTGTAACAGAGCAAGCTGACTAAGCGACCCCGCCTCAGTGAAAAGGTAGAAGAGTTATAAAGTTGACAAAAAAAAAAAAAATGTCAACCTCGGGCCTCCACATCCATGTGTACATACATGAAAATATGCACACACAGATATGCATAAATGATAATGGGAAACAAACCCACATACTTCCTGAATCCAAAGCCCATATTCATCCTTGGCTTCGCATATGCCAAATAACTCCATTTTTATCTGCAGAATTATTTCTGTTATTTGAATTATCCCACCTATATCTAAGGAAACTTCAAACAGCCACATCCACAAACACTCAGACACCAGCTCCCTGGAAAAGGGTTCTCAGAGGCAGTGAGAGCGCTATGATTCTTATCAATGTGTAAAATATCAGGGAGCCCAAGAAAGACTCAAAGCCCCAACTCCTACAGCAGGGCTATCTACAGCAGCATTAAAACTCTCACAGTTGGCCGGGAGTGGTGGCGTGTGCCTTTAACCCCAGCACTCAGGAGGCAGAGGCAGGCAGATCTCTATGAGTTCAAGGCCAGCCTGGTCTACAGAGTGAGTTCCAGGTCAGCCAGGGCTACCCAGAGAAACCCTGTTCGAAAAACCTTAAAAAAAAACCAAAAAACCTCTCACAGTGACATGAACAGACACCCACAGATTGCTCAGGACTAGGATAGTGACACGAGCAACAGGAAACTTAAGGAGGAACTGACAGTCTCAGTAATCAAGAAAAGTGTCATTTTAAAAATAAAACATTATGCAAAAAATCCAAGGGGAAGAAACTGCCAACATTTCCGTAAAGTCTAACACAGATTGTTATTTACTTCTTTGGTAACCCAGTGTTATGGCCCAGGGTTTTCAATCAGCATAGTTCCCAGGCCCCTGTGGCCTTCATGTCCATTCTACATATCTTCTGTAGCAGTGACAGTGGTGGCAATGGGTAGTGCTGGACTTTTTAGATACCTGGGGTTTTTATTGTAGAATCTCTGTTCTTTTTCTCCATTTTGAGTCAAAACATGAGAAGGTACATTTACGTGGTCTTCATTTTACCTTGAATTCCAACATGTGACTCCACCCTCCACCCGATATCATTTTGCTATTGTAGAAAGGAGACCCGGAAACTGAGCAACAAGAACATTAGATGCCTTTAGTGAATTCACAGCTTCCTGTGGGTTAACCCTTCCACACTTAACTCAGCACACAGCTGTTGGCTATAGCACACTTTGCAAGAGACCCTGTCTTTGAGAGACACTGTGATTTTTAAATGACCTTAACAATGTTGAAATGACCTTGTTAGCCTCACAAGACCTCCTGCATGTAGCAGTGAACAGGCCAGATATGAAATTTGTTCTTTATTAACAGGGACACTGATAATTACTTAGACAACAGTAGAGAGGCTGGAAGGCTAGAGGCCGGGGTACAGGACAATGAAAACCAGACTAGAGTCATTTGCATTTAAAAGGTTGCAAGAGCAATTAGCACCTCATTAATATGACATGAATGCAAATTTACACAACTCCCTCATGACCTCCAATTCTTTCCACCCAACCAAGGAAAGTAGCTATTGGGAAACACCACCATGAGATACCCATGACAGCAGGGAACAGTTCCACTGCCTAGTCTCTTTGAAGAGGCCCGGATAAGAGGATAAGAGTCTTCACTCAGACCTTGAGTGGCCACTTAATGGAGACTGACCCGGTCAGTGCTGTCAGATGAAAGGGGCTATGGGATTTCCACAGCCTCTGCAGGCTGTGCTCAGTGAGGAGCTTGGCTGACTGCTGCGCATGACAGGACAGTGACAGAAAGCAGTGACACTGAGGTGGCCCTCAGAAGGGCTGTTTCCATGCTGAGAGGGCAGCCTCTGGCAGGGAACTGCACAACTGAGGGTTTTTTTTTTCCATTGAAAACCCACAGCTGATGATCAAAGTAGCCACCTTACATAATTGATTTTCTTATATCAGTAAAGAAAGAAAGAAAGAAAGAAAGAAAGAAAGAAAGAAAGAAAGAAAGAAAGAAAGAAAGGAAGAAAGAAACCCCTGCCTGAAAGTTGTGAACACTGGGAGATACAATCACACCATTAGGAATGAGAGGTGCTTGGAGAGAAGAGGGCTGAATGCACAGGGGTGTGATTAGGGCTACATCAAAGGACAGTACCCTAAAATAGCTCACCCCGAAAACATTTCACACAATCTATTGTAAATAGCACCACTGATAAGAATATTTCATAAGAGCCTCTTTCTGCCTCTTATATTTATCACTAGCCCCTGAAGTGGGGAGGGGAAGGAGACAAAATCACAAAAGGAGTATGGGTAACTGGAGACAGAATAGCTTCCTGTAGGCACAATGTCCCACTAGTAAGTACTGTTACTTATGAAGACATAGTAAACACACACACAAAATACACTCACAACCACAAACATAACACAGTACATGCACAAACACATACAAATATGCTTGTAAATACACAAGTACATTCATACATACTTACAAATATACAAAATAAGATAAAAATCACATAAACAGAAATATACATACATACATATATACATACATACATGCATGCATGCTCATAAACACACACTCTCACATGCAAACACATGCTCACAAACATACAAATATACAGAGTCTGAGCCTAAATATGCCCATCTTAACAGTTCTGGGTGTTCCCTGTCATGTCTTGTGTGATAAGGTTTTATGGCTCTTGGTCCAGGGACATGGAGGCAACAAATCCTGAGAGCAGATTTTATGTAGTATCTCTTCAATTGCATGGTGATCCACAATGGAAATAAAATCCAAGCAGCTTTGAAGGGAATGTTGGGCCCTTGTATGTTCAAACACTGCAGGGTACCGTGGATGGTTGTGAGCAAATGTCACCTGGAAGAATATTACATGGGGAATGAGACAGACACATCCCAGCAGGCCTTCACAGTTATTGCCAGGAGAAAATGAACAAAGCAGAGAGCTGGTGCCTCCAAAGGATGAAAACATTTCAACAGCACCAAGGGGAAAGAGACCTCCTACCCTGGAAGAAGAGACCAGTGTGAACAGAGGCACAAAGCTGTGGTCAGAACACAGGTCAGGGGCCATGGTGAGCAGGATCCAGGGTAAACAAAGCGGAAAAGGAAGGGGACCTGGCACCAGAAGCGTGGTTCACAGCTGGAGCTTGGTGGTCAGTAAAATGGGTCCCAGGATGTCTGGACAAATAGTGGATCTGATCTGAAAACCTCACGATCACCTGCTTCCATTGTGAGGACCCAGTTCCATCCATAGCCTGATGACCTGTTTCACCACTCTATCCCCTGTGTCTGCCTTGCTGGATCCAGATAACTCTGTCTTCATGGGCACTGAATCAGAAGAGAACCAGGGGCAATGCCATACATTAGAAACACAGGTAAGCCAGGAGAATGGCTGGGTACATCACACAGCACTCCATGACTGGAAGTTCCATAAAAGATCCAACAGAGGACCCTTCTGCAGAGAAGAATCACCGAGCTCCCAGGAGCAAATCCCTCAGGCCCTGGCCAGCTTCAGAACCAGAACCATGACAAAACATGTTTGCAAGGAACACAAGCCAAAATATGTGGTTTTCAGTCTAGCGTGTGCTCTATTAGGAAAACTTTTGCTCTATACACTTAGAACTATAAGCATAGAAAGGTAGATTCCCAGATGTGTGTTTGTGTCAACAGAATTCATTTCATACATCATTTGGTGACTGAGGTTTCCTTTCTTCTTTCCAAGGGGTCTCTGAGGTTCTAGAAATTCTGCAGATCAGTTCACTGAGACCAGGCCTTCCCTGCTGTTGCCAGCAGAGCCTTGGCATGTGGAAGGAATTTGATGGAGACATGACATCTGCTGGGAGCAGGGTAGATTGACTCCCTCTGCCCCCCCCCCCCAAGGTGTTGTAGTCATTCTTTGACAAAGCAAGTTATGGAAGACAATAGTACCCTGGACAACAGTGTATAGGGTCACTAGGAGGAACAAACATCTAGCCAGACCGATGACCATGGCAGAGCTCAGAGAAGGAGACTTTGAAATCAAGGAATCAGGCTATTATTAAAATTCTAAGCCATGGCCTGGAGATACGGCTCAGCAGGTAACAGCACTTGCTGTTCAAACATGAGGACCTAAGTTTGAATCCCACCATCCACATAAAGTCATGCACAACCAAGTGTGACTGTAACACCAGTGTTGGGGGGCAGAGATAGGAATCCCAGAAGCTTGCTAATCAATCAGACAGTAGCTGAAACAAGAGCTTCGGGTTCATTGAGAGACCCTGTCTTAAGGTAATAAAGCAGAAAACAATAGTGCAGAACACTCATGTACCTCCATGTACACAAGATTATACAGGCACCTGCACATACATGCGTGCAGACACAAAAACACACCATCACACACACACACACCCCACAACTGCAAGCCACTTATCCATTTTCTCAAAAGATTCTATTTCACCCTAGTTTATGAATTTTTACAAATGGGTGTTACTGGCATTATTTTAATGGTGTTTAAAATACTGAAAAGCAAAAGGAACACTACAGATTCACCCATACTCTCCCATCCATGAACTAACCATGCCCTGCTTAGCTTCAGAGATCAGATGAGATGGGATAGGTGGTGTTCAGGGTGGTATGGTCATAGACTACATCCAAATTCTCAACATCCAAAATTAACAACTACCAATATTTTGTTCCAATTTGAATTCTTATGCATTTAGGTTTTCATTATAAAAATAATGTGTGTACTGTTCTTGTTAAAGGAAGAGAAAGAAAAAGAAGAGAAGGAGGAAGACGGGAGTTACATGTACATAAGTAGAGACCCCTCTCCATCCAATCACCCTGACTCTTCTCTGGGAAACAGCTCTCTACCTGGATGTGTGCACACACCTGTCCCTATAAACCATAGAAGGCATTATTCTGTGTTGGATTGGACATCACACTAAACATTCATGTCTCTTGTCCTTTTGCCACTTTGGTTCTGAGATGTCCCCATTTTGGCATAGACTGAGCTATTAAAGTCCTTTTATTAACTTCCAGGATTCCATCTAGTAAGAACAACACATACACACACACACACACACACACACACACAGTGAAAGGAACTTTTTATTGCAATAATGCTGTAATCAATTCTCAATCCCTGTGTTTTTATCCACATTTAGTAGTGTTTTCCAAACAACTTTCCTAGAAATGGTACTGCACAGTCATCAAGCATGCATATTTTTTTCATTAGTAGAAAGTGACCAATTATTCCCCAAATCTAAACCTCCTCCCTCCAGTGGGTAATGGTGCCCATCACCCCACCTTTGTATAAATACTTGTTACCATTATACTTAAATTTTTGTCAATCTCTGCCATTACTTTTTATCTTGATACCTTGCTTTCCAACATGGTTTGAGTCTGTTAGTAAAGCTGAATACCAGTGTCTATATCATTAGAGATTTTGTTTCCAAGCTATCCAGTTCTTTGTGTCCTTTACCCATTTTTCTCTTACACTTTTTTTCTTTTCAACTTGCAGCTCTTTCCATACATTGAGTCCTAAGAATGTTTGATGATGGTTAAAGTTAGCATTTTACAGCATCAATGGTCACTAAGGGTCTGTGTTTGATATTTACCTATGTGGAAAAAAAAAACTCCTTCCATGTTTTCTTCTCAAATTCTACAGTGTTATGTTTAGATCTAGCACTAACGTCCTCTGGGATGCTTGCTGTGGATGTGATCTGAGTTCTTTGTGATGGTATTTTCCAAAGGGGAGATGTGGATGGAATGATCAGAACTTTTTGTTTGGTTGGTTGGGGTTTTGTTTTATTTTGGTTTTATGTGTTTGCTAGCTTTGCCACAGGGGCTAGGCTTTAACTCATTTTACAAATTCACCTGCCTCTCCCTTCCAATTGCTGGGACTAAAGGCATGTGCCACCAACAAGTCAGAACTTCTGTGCTGGCCTGTTAACCCTTTCCCTTGCTGTCCCTCCATATCCCTTCCCCCAGGTCTCACTTACCTGTTCAGCATTACTAAACCATTCTCTCAAAAACATTCTTGTTTTGTGAACTTAAGGTTTAAGATGTGCTGTGGCGAAGTCTTCTATCATCCTCTTCTTCTATCATCACCTTGGCTCTCTTTCCCTTTATCTTTTTACAAAGAATTTCAGTGGTGGTTTAGGGATTCCTTATCCAAAATGATTTGGATTTAAATTGCATTTGATGTGGAGATTGTTTGGAAAGAGCACTAGCTTCACGAAGTCACTGTTTCAATCCCCAGATGCCATCTGTCTCCCCATTCCTATAGCTGTAGCCCTCTTCCCCATAGGGGCGTCCTACCATTTTTATGGGACTGTGAGTAGCATATTTCCTTTTAGATCTTCTGCTGGGTTCTACCATGCATGTTGTTTCAAGATAAATACTGATTTTTTTTTCAAAACCAAAGAAACTAGGGGCTGTAGAAGAAGGATAAGAAAGTAGATAGACAGGCCTTCCAGGTGGAGATAACAAAAAGTCACATGCAGAGCACTGAAGAGTTTGCTTTGGCCTGAGTGACGACTCTGGTGTGGCCATTTGATAGGAGATGACACAATCACGTGCCTGGAAAGAGGTCACACTGGGACTCCTAGGGAGATTCCTCTCCCCATACCTCGGTTTAGCCACAGTGGCTTCCAATGGCATTCCTCATAACGCTCTCCCATGGCTAGATAAGGAGGCAGCTGTGTCTCCCAGCAGGGCTAGTGACTCAGGAAGGCAGAGAGAAAGAAAGGAGTAAGTTCTAGGGTTTTATACATGAAAATGCACTTTGGGATCTTTTGGAATGGAGTGTGGCTCAAAAGCCAGGAACACAAGCACATTGGGATAGATGAAGATTTTCTAGACTCCATAAGAAAGAAGAAAATAGGAAGAAAACAACAGAGTCAGGAGAACTTTGCATGGGAGAACTTAAAGGATCCCACAGAGAAGATCCCAGCAAGCAGAGGAGCCCAGAGGAGTGGACATATAGCTCCCAGGTGGACAGATTCTAAAACAGCCTAGAGGACCTGCTGACAAGAAGCTAAGATGTTCCCAAAATGGGACTATCCTTTGATCATTCCAAATTCCTGAAGACCTGAAAGTGTTAAAGAAGACAGAACAATATAATCCACTGCTCAAAGAGGTGGAAAGCAGGTAAAAGAGAGCTACCCAGAGACAGCCTATACCCAAGATCATCCATCCATCAACAAACAACAACAGGGCAGACAACCTTCCAGATCCCACCTGCAGGAGCTGATGCCCATCCAAACAGAGCCATGGCAATGGGCATAGCCAGTGCTGCCCTTCCCAAGGACACTGCAAGGAATATCCCTGCCTACGGATCTGCCTTAGGGTCCAGTATCCACCAGAATAAAAGCATTAACTGTAATAAATATCCTAAGCTCCTCATCATTCTCTATAGGCAGTCAACACCAACAGTGTGAGCCTTTTCCAGTAGGCAGAATAAGTCTCCACCCCTAAATATGCATCTATGTCCAGTTCCCAGCCCCTAACAAGTATCACTTTCTATGGGACTAGGCAGGTGTGACTAAGGATCCAGATAGAAAGCAGTTATTCTGAGTTATCGGTAGGGGTCCTAAATGCTCTCTCAGGTGACTATTTGAAAGAAGGGCAGAGGCCAGGGGATGAGGGGAGGAAGTGGGAGAGAGACTTGGCAGGCGAGGCCAAAAAGAAGTAATGTGGCTGTGCAGGAAGAGCCTGGAGCAATCCAACCACAGGCCAAGGAATGGCAGCTGCCACCAGAAGGCAGGGCAGTCTGGGAAGGAGTCTCGTAGAGAACCCCCTGAGAGCCAGCAGCTCTTGATACCCCTACCTCAGGTTACTGGCATTTGCTGCAGACTTTTGATGTTTAGAACTAAGACAGAGTAACCAACCACCTGTGGATTTTAGTCACCAACGTGGGTGACTTATTAAGACAACAACAAGAATGTAAGTCTTTTTGTTTTTTAAAGATAGGGTCTCATGTAGCCCAGGCTGGCCTCAAACTTTCTATGTAGAGGAGAATGGCCATGAAATTGTCCTCCTCATCCCTCTACCTCCCAATCACTGCAGTTATGGTTAT
>CAJQZJ010008952.1:2894838-2925400 GCA_907164525.1 Lophiomys imhausi
TCTCTCTCTCTCTCTCTCTCTCTCTCTCTCTCTCTCTCTCTCTCTCTCTCTCTCTCTCTGATTCTCTGGGCTCTGGAACTTTTGTTTAATCCATTGGTGACAGAGAACACAGCCTACTTCAGGACTAGCTGTTCTCCAGACCTGAAACCAAGACTCTGTTCTGTGCATTCCACTTCCCCACACCATCCTCAACCCCACAGCTGGAAAAATGTAATGGGTCAAATGTCATTTAACCTTACCAAGACGGTCAAGAAAATCCCTCAGAGGGGGGGCCTGTTACATGTCCTCCCTTACCATGATGGCATGTTCTATTGTCATCCTTCAGCCCCAGACTGACCCAGACACAGATGCAAGTCTCACAGGGAAATCATGATAAGCAAGGGATACTAAGGAATTAGAGCTATCCACCACATCACGAATAGAACACTGGCCACAAATGTCTGGACATGATGGGACAGGCCCACAATCTCAGAACTTGTAAGGTAGAGACAGAAGAATCAGGAGTTCAAGGTTATCCTTAGCTATTTACAAAGAACCAGGCCAGCCTGAGGCTATGGGAGATTCGGTCTCAAAAAGCAGAACAGCAACTACAAGAACAAAAACCGAGTGCCCATGAGTGGAATGTCAGTATTTTCTACAACTCTTGGGCTGTAACGGAATGAACTTCTCCCCTCTCAGCTGTGTTGTTATCTACACAGGTCAAAGTAGATTTGTTCTGCCAGGTTGCTATGATGATTGCAGATAGGAGGAGGAAGCCCTTACAAGGTACCTGGTATAATTGTCATGGCATAAATAGCAACTACCCATTAAATCTGTCTCTTTTGTATCACTACTACCACTAGTAGCAAGGTGGATTTTACTAATTTGTATTATATTAATTATACATTTTTATTTATTTTACTATATTTAATACCTTTACCTCCCTTCCACCCCTTGCTCCTCCCAACCCCCCAACACTATGCAGGAGAGAAGGTTAGAGGGAGAAGGGACGTAGGTCTCTTTGATCTACTTCCTGCTGATTAGGGTCGTTGGGTCCTTTGAGGGTAATACCAGTCTCAGTAGAAGTCCAGCAAACCAGGAGACAGCAGCAGGAAGAACAAGCAGCTGTTTGGGGGAGCACCAGCAGCCAGGAGAGCAGCAACCTCCTTCGAATCCTGCTGGAAAATTACCCATTAGGCCTCACCTTACCTCTGGGCACCACTTGTAGCACAGCAACTTTTATTATTTTTGTTACTATACTTAACTACTCTAATTTATTTTAATGTCTTTAATACTCCTGAAGAATCGCAAGACTGCCTGCCACCTGACCTGAAGCTGCCTACTGTCAGTGAGGAGACTTGAGAGGAGACTGTGATGGCCACACAGGTTCTGTGGGGAAGAAGGGGTTAAGAGAGGTTGACATTTATAAAGAGTATCTAGGAAATACAAATGGTTGTTAACAAAAGCCATCTGGTAAGAGTTTGAATGACTCAGCAGGTACCATTTCCATTTCTAGAAAAACAACCCCCCCCCACCACCACTTTGGTCTCACCTGGACCTCGCCTGTGGGGCAGTTATGAGTTAGAGCGGGAGGACAGACGCTACACGAACCAGGGCTTTTTGCATTGTCCCAAGTCAACACATAGTCTCGAGCTCACTCACTTGAGGTCAGTTCAGAGGAACCTTCAGGGGGCTTCATGGGAAGGAATTTCAGAAAGGACCTGACCCTGGATGCTTTGAACTGCAGGAGGCAGACCAAGGGCGAGCAGGTGCAGCCTTGTGGGGCTGCTCGCGCATTTCCTGCTGGCCACATCCCAGCCTGACTTGCCAGCCGGCACCCACATGGGCCAGAATATTCCACAAACTTCTGTGCAGCCCTGGCTTCAGCTCTATATTCCAGCAATTTCTCTTTGAGCCATGCCACTCTCAGACACTCAGACTGAGCACACAGACATAACTTTCTATTTTTCAATACTCCAGGGTGCTTGGCAGTAGTTTGACAGATAACCTGAAATTGCATTTTATATAAAGTTGAAGCAGGAAGTACTGACTGAACCCTTGCCTTCAGTAGAGCTTACGTCAGAGTAAAGCTTGATGGTAGTCCAGTGCCAACCCAGTTTCCTCCAGACCTCCATCTCACCATGTCACACTGTCTGAGAGCAGTTGGTCATTCCCTTGTGGCTCCACTTAGGAGTTAGGAACCCTGGAGCCCATGTTAGCCAATGTCTTCCCCTTGGCTTAGTAGGGCAGTATATTAATTAGATTAATTTGTCCCAACTGGAAGACAAAGAGACAGGAACCCCCCACTTCCATACTGACCAGCACCAGGCTCTATTCTGAAGAGACTTACTGATTTATTTCTTCCTCAGACTGATTCTATGTGGCGGATATTCTGCTTCACCCCCTCTAGACAAAGGAGGGAAAGTGAGGCACAAGAATTAAATCACAGGGCACTGGAGCCGCTGAGGTTTGTGATTTAGGCTTTCCCCCATTCAATGTGGCATTGTATCAAGCACATGCAATGAGTAAACACAAGGATTATGATATGTCTTTATCCAGAGCCATATCTGGGGCTATGCAGAGGAAGTAGGATACTTCCTTTATGGAAACCACAGGAGTTAATGGCTCTTACATCCCCCTTGCAGGGAGGGGGTCTTAGAGCACCATCTTATAAAAATTTCAGGATGACACCGGCTGAACCCAACATCCTGTGGGCAGCAGCTGTAGCATCTCCAGGCCGGTGCCTAAGGGGGAAAGCCCTTAGCTAAGGTCTGCAGGTGCCTCACTGAAAACTGTTACCAGTGAGAGGGAAGCATCCCCCCAATGCCATTTCATAGGAAACCGGACTAACAGTGCATTCCCAGCCACCAAGTCCTGTTTGAAAATACAAAAGGACGGGTTACCAAGACAGAAAGTGAGACAGTCCTTCCAAGATCTATCCATTTATGACAGTCAAGGGGATTTCATAGGGTTGATGGGAAAATCCTCCCTTCTCTCCTCCAATCCCTCCTCCTCTCCTCCAATCCCTCCTCTTCTCCTCCAATCCCTCCTCCTCTCCTCCAATCCCTCCTCCTCTCCTCCAATCCCTCCTTCTCTCCTCCAATCCCCACCAATCAGTTTAGCATTTAAACTTATATCCAAATGCACAATCTCCACTGCTCCTACCAGGGGCAGTCCGTGTGTACCCACTCAGTTCTAGAAGTCAAAGTGAGAACAATACTCAGGCTGGTGCCCATCTGCTGAGGACACCCAGCCCTTGGCTTTCTGGCTTCTGAACAAGTCAGACACACTCTGACCCATGAACACAAAGATGTCAAGGGGCATTCTGAACTTGAATCTCTCTATCCCACATCACTGGATCTCCCTGGAGGAGCATATGATCTTCTGCGGTTTGAGGCAGAGCAAAGTAACCCAGGAACATCTAAAAAAGTGTGTCTTCCTAGAGCTCTATGCGTGCACCTGCTGTCAGGACAAAGAACCGCGATTCAAAGATTTCTGAGCAGGAAATGTCGAAGAATGAGATATCTTGATGAAAGCGACCAAGAGAATGAAAGCGAAGCGTGTGCTCACAGGGGCCCCGGGCCCTCACTCCTCCAACCCTCCCAGCCCGTAGCCTTTCAAAGGCTTTCAGAAGCTTGTGCAGGCAGTGGGGCAAGCACATGGTGCCCTCTCCACTCTGCCTTTCAAAGGTAACCCACCACCCACTGGACACCCAGAAAGAAAAAGGGAGGGTGTTGCAGGAAGGCAACTGTGAGAAGCAGGCCCCTGAGACAGAGGCAGAAGCACCTGAACTTCAACCTTCTAGGCCCAGTTCTCCCGCTCGCTTGGGAGACCTGGCTTAGAGATAGGCATTGTTCAAGTTGTCTGCCAGAACCGAAGAGGGCATGAGGGAACTCGAAAATCTTAGGTGCTTAGATGCATTGTGGACACTGTCAGGTAGGACCGAAGATGGTGTTCAGCCAAGGATACCTGTTACCCCAGAATGTATCTGCCGGCCCCTGTGTGATTGTGCCATTCAGCACCCAGGCCTCTAATCTGTCCAGAGCATAGAATGTGGGCTCAGAATTGACAGGACTCTTAAAGCTGGTCACCTGTGTCAACAGCTCTTGGCACTGTGCTGGTATGAGCAGGGAGTGGAAGGGTCCACCCAACTCCTATACAAGGCAGTCCTGGCACACGCTCCAGGCGTGGAAGCTGCTCCTGGGCGGGTGGCTGAGGTTCAGAGACAGGGAAGGAAGTAGGGACATGGAGTTAAGGGACCTAAGTGGGGCATGCAAGGCTGTCTTCTGGCTGCACCCACGCCTCTGGTGACAGCAGCACCTGCCTTGCAGCTGGGCTCCCTCCTCTCCCTCACCCTTCCCCCAAAGGCCCCCGCGTCCTGCCAACAGCGCCTGCTCCGCCTACACCCATCTGTGCAGCGGTGGGACCCAGGACAGGACCGTTCCTGCCGGATGCGGAGGTGGGGACTGGTGGGTTGGGGGTTGTGGGGGCAAGGCAAACAGGGAGAGACTGAGCCCATAGTGCAATCCTATGCAGCAACCAAACATTCTGAAGACAACGAAGAGTACACAGGAATATACCTGAGATATAGGTATACAAGGAAATTTGCAGTTCTTTTATTTTTAGAGTATAATTTGTTTGTTTATTTAATTAGCTTACAAGTAACATGTTCTCTGATGGTATTTGCAAATATGCTTTTTTTTTGTAATTGATTCTCATACCCTCCTTCCCATTTCCCTGTCCCTTGACTCAGTGTCCCCCTCCCTTCCCTTTTGCCCCCAAGATTCCCCTATACCTTAATGTCTCATGCATTCTATTGTCATTCTTACCCCTTCCCTTAAAGCCACCCCCTTTTCCATCTCAAGGATCCCTTTTAGTTTCCTGGCTTTTATCCACATTTACTTCCACCTAGATATACACATTTAACAATGAGCAGGGAGGCTCCAGGATCAGCATAAAAGAGAACGCAAGGCATTTGTCATTCTGTGCCTGGCTTAAGTTCAGTCCTTTTAGAAGACAAGAGGGTGTGTTGAGAGATAAGCAAGGTAGTAGAGGTATATCTCAAAGTGGCAAGAGACAGAAAAGCTTTCCCGTGTGCACCCACAGCTTAGGTTTGAGCAGCCTGTCTATATTGCCAGAAAGTGAAATAAAGGTTGCAAAGCTAGGCGGAGAGGCCCCACAGAAGGGAGTGCAGAGCCCCTCAGCTGGAAGTGTGGATAAACAGGAACCTGTGACTGCATTCCTCAGAGGTTAGCTAAGAAAGGCAGGTGCGGCCTACCTGGTGCTTATCTTCTTGGCTTTTACCCGCTAGAAATAGTTATCCTTTGTCAATACTGGAACCTCACTGGGACTCCTCTCAGATATCCTGTTGTTACCCTGTGTCATGGAGATCCTGTAGTTTTTGGTCTGTAGAACTAGCCTCTTCATGCACTCCAGCAGTTCACCAGAGGCCTCATACCAGACCAAGGAGTCATTGTAGTGAGCATTTGCAAGCAAAACAGTGTGAACAAAAGGAAAAAGTGTGGGACACCCTGTGACACACTACAGCTTCCACAATGAGATTTTTTTTTCTTTTGGGAGAAGCTGCAAGGGTGGAGGGCAGGTCTGAGGGGAGGTGGGAGATGAGTGGGATCAGGCTGCATGATGTGAAATTCATACACACAAAAAAAACCAATAAAATATATTTTAAAAAATAGTTATTCTTTATTGCCTACTGTATTCTATGTGGATCCCATTGGATTTCTGACCATTTCTGTTGGTTGTTTTTATTGAGTTAGTTTTCTGTTTGTTTATTCCTCCTTATTACCTCCTTGAATTAAGGCAGCAGTTCCAAAGCCCATGTGAAACTGTGAGCCATTCTGACACACCCAATCCCACTGTCTGCCCTCTGAACTGGTTAAACCAACTTTCCAGGTGTTAAATAACATTGAATAATAATTGTGTAATCAGCATAAAAGTTAAGTACTGTGGTCCAAGGCAGGGAAAGTACTTTGTGTTTGCTGCAGGTTTCTGTAATGCTTCATTGAACTCTCAGGGATCCTGCCCCTTCTGCTACAGTTATTTGCCACATTGATTTTTCGCTGTATTTGCTTGGAAACCTTAAATTCCAACTGAGGGGATGAATGCATTTTAAATGTGCTGTGTGAGCAGTTTGAAGGGCCCACGGGGCAAACGTTCTCCTTTCTCTGCCTTTGCATTTATTCCTCCAAGTAGGAAGGGCAGCTACTCTAATGGGGTCACATTGCAGGCTAACTTATTTGCCTGCCTGTGTCTCTGGTCTCACTGGCTCTTTTTGTTCACATGCCATATTTCATACTAAAATGAGGCTCTTTACCTTATTCACACCATTATAACATGCACCGTGGTTTGGAGGCAAGACATGAGTCTATGGGACTCTAGCAAGCTGAATGCCAGCCCTAGCTAGCTTCACACCTACACTAGCTCCTCAGCTTGGCTACAGGTCTGCCTGTAACCAGCTTGGCCTCTGTCAGCTGGCGTAATGGGGCACTAACTGAAATAATGTCAAGATTCAAACCTAAGCCTCCAGGCATAAGACGTTCGTTATGAAATCCCACCCACCTCACCCCACCTGCAAAACACACTGATGGAAGCAGACAGCACTTTGAAGCAAGGACTCCCGGCTATACCGTTCCTATAAATGGACTTCTCAAAAGCCACAGTGAGCACCAGACTTTTCTAGGGCTCTCCAAATGGCATTGCCCCTTCTCTGCTAGAAATACCTGTTAGGAACTTCTCCTGGTGTAGAAGTCTTGCCACACCTGCAGGCACACAGGTACCTGGCACACCAAATTCACTGGTGATCCCCTGCAGCACTTGGAAATAAGGAGCAATGAATTTGGGGCACTTTTCAATTTCATTTGACTGTCATTTTGATGAAATAGTGTCACCCCTTAGTCACTTTGACTCTGTCTACCCACAGGGTGTGGCTCGTGTTTGGGGCTCAGTCACCATTCTTTCAACCACAGACACAAACAGGTTCCCCTTGGATTCTCCCTGCCCCTCCTAGGTGTGGAGGTCCTAAGCGGGGAGGTTGGCTTGGATTTCTGGTTCTCTCCTGCTCCAGGCCCTTGCTTATCCATGTTTGAGGACAGGCCTATCTGATGGATAGAAAAGAGCTTCCTTCCCTGAGGATACCAGAGGGTACCAATCCAGAGTCCTCAAACCAACACAACAGCTTAAACAACAGCTGTGTTCACCCCTCCTGGCCTCAAAAGTTTTCCTGGCCCAGGCTGAGTAAGAAACACACATTCCAGGGCCAGGAAGTATTTGCTGTGTGAATGAAAAACCCAAGTACAAAGAAAAGAATCAACAGGGATATTGTTAATTGTTCCCTTTCCTGGCTGCCCTTTTTTTTTTTTTTCCTTGTGTTCCTAGGCCAGCTATTGAGGGACTTTCAAACTTTCGTGGGTTACTGCATTTTTTTTCTTTCTTTCTTTCTCTTTCATTAATTTATTTGTTCATTTTACATCCCAATCGCAGCTCCATTCCTTCCTCTCCTCCCAGTCCCACCCTCCCACAAGCTTCCTCCCTCCCCACCTCCACCCCCAGTACCAACCTGCCCTGATACATCAAGTCAAATCAGGACTAAGTGCCACCTCTTTCACTGAGGCCAGAGAAGGCGCTCCCACTAGGGGAAAGGGATCCAAAGGCAGGTAACAGAGTCCAAGTCAGAGACAGCTCCTGCTCCAATTATTAGGGGACCACTTGAAGACCAAACAGACCATCAGCTGCATATGTGTGGGGGCCGAGGTGCAGCCCATGCATGTTCTTTGGTTGGTGGTTCAGTCTCTATGGGCCCCCATGAGCCCAGGCTAGGCTGTAGGTCTTCTTGTGTTCTTGATCCCTCCAGCTCCCTCAGTCCTTCCCCTGACCCTTCCACAAGACTCCCTGAGTTCTGCCTAGTGTTTGGCTGTGGATCTCTCCATCTGTTTCCATTATCTGCTGGGTGAAGCCTCTCAGATGACAGTTATTCTAGGTGCCCGTCTCCAAGGATATCAGAGTATCATTAATGTTGTCAGGGGTTGGGTCTCTCCCAAGGGGTGGGTCACTGCATTTTTTTTTTTAAGTCACAGGAATTCTACTGTCTTCGTTAGGGTTTCTATTGCTGCAACAAAACACCGTGACCAAAAAGCAAGTTGGGGAGGAAAGGCTTTATTTGGCTTTACATTTCCACATCATGGTCCATCACTGAAGGGAGTCAGGACAGGAACTCAAACAGGGCAGGAACCTGGAGGCAGGAGCTGATCAGAGGCCATGGAGGGTGCTGCTTACTGGCTTGCTCCTCATGGCTTGCTCAGCCTGTTTTCTTACAGAACCCAGGACCACCAGCCCAGGGATGGCCCCGCCCACAGTGAGCTGGACCCTCCCCCATCATCACTAATTAAGGAAATGCCCCACAGCTGGATCTTATGGAGGCGTTTTCTCAGTTAAATTTTCAGATGACTCTGGCTTGTGTCAAGTTGACAGAAAGCAGCCAGCACATGTCCCTTTAATTTTGTGAGAGAAGCTGGACCTGAGTAGCTGTCATTTTTACATCATCAAAGAAGAGATCCTGCAGGAACAGGACGCACTGCGGGGAGGGGAACAAATCCTTCCCTCAGTGGGACCTCTGAGAACTCTTTTAAAAATTGACACTGCCTGGGCTGGAGAGGTGGCTCAGAGGTTAAGAGCACTGGCTGTTCTTCCCAAGGTCCTGGGTTCGATTCCCAGCAACCACATGGTGGCTCACAGCCATCTACATTGAGATCTGCCCGGGCATATATGTAGAGCAAATACTGTATACATAATAAATAAATAAATAAATGTTAAAAAAAAATTGACACTGCCTTGGGCGGTGCCCATGGGACATAGTACATTTGGTCATGCCTGGGGCTGTGCGCGCGCGCGCACACACACACACACACACACACACACACACACACACACACACACGCACACGCACGCACGCACGCACGCGCGCGCGCGCTCGCACACACACGAAAAAAAAGAAAAGCAGCAGACCTTCCAACCTAATTGCTATCCAAAGATTTCTGGTAACTGACATTACCAGTTTTGGAGTCTCAGTAAATATCTAGTTGAGGAACTCACCTACCCTGACATCACAGGCCCCAACACAAACAATGCCACAGTGAAGATCCTGGACAAGTAGCAGTGAAGAACTGACATTGCCTTGGCCTAAGATGCCCTGGCTTCCTCCAACCTGCCCATCTTTCAAAACTTCCATCAAGTCTCACCTTCTCCAAAAAGCCTTTGTCTCCTTTCCCAGCCTTCTCCCATTTCTTCCACTTGGGATTCCAACATCGATTCTAGACCTTCAAATTAGCATTTAATTATAAGCCTGTCTTGTCTGCATGTGGGTTATTCTGGTCTCCCTAAGTGGATGGTAGTGGGCAGGGCCGGCGTCTTCATATCTTTCTCTTTCCTGGGTCCTGCCCAAGGGGACCAGGTGTAGTGCTAGATACTTGGAGAAGCACTAAGTCTCCACCAGCTGGTGGCTTAGCTCTTTCCAACCACTGTCAGTCTCTCACTGGCAGTTCCTTTGTGATCAGAGAGAGGAAGCTGCAGAAAAGTCAGCTGGCGAGACCATTGTCCCTGGCTGGCAGGATTTTTACCCTGCCTTCCTTGGAGCAGTGTGGTGGAGAGTCCCACCTTCCCACGGATGCTTGTTGAGAAGTTCAAGGAGAGAAAGAGCAAAGCTGTGTTATACCATCTACCTAAATACATTGGGGCAGGGTGGAGAACACAGCCCTGGAAAGAAACCCAAAGCCTAAGGGCTCAGAGGAAAAGGAAATGCCTTCTCAGAGTAGCCCTGGGCATCATTTCCAGAGGTGGTCTGAAGATAAGACTCAATCAAGGTGAACCGATTCCACTTGCATCCCAACAACCTCCAACAGTAGGACACTAGTGCTGGTGCCCTCCATAACTCAAGGTGCCATCTGGGTCATAGGCATCACCAGGGACATTTACATCACCAGCTGCTTACAGCACTGGGTCCTCTGGACCCTACCAGAGGGGAAGGGTGGGACTTTGCATTCTTGATGCTTGCTGGGATGTTCCCTAAGCACACTAGATTCAGCACAGGGCACCAATTCTTCGCAGACTTCCGTCATTTCTCACAATATGCAAAGCCTTCCACTCTCTGTGGAGGAGTGATCTTTGGCCTTGTGTCTTCCCCACTAACCAGTCCACACTGGAACTAAACTCGTGGTTCATTCATGTCCAACTCCTACACCAGAAGAGTTGGTCTACGGGTGGCCTTAAGACCAGGTCAGGACAACTATCTACTTGACAACTGGAATCAACTAGACAAAGCCAGGGCAGGTTTGATCACCCTGGAAAGCTGATTTTGTCTTTTATTTAAGATGAAAATGAAAGAAGATGTTGGGGCATCTATTGCTGGGTGGCACCCTACAGAGAAACCTGGGGCCATGACTGTAGAACTGGACTTTTGAAGTTGGGCCAAATGCATTTTTGCATTATGTTATGGCTATAAGCCTATGGGAGCCAGGGAGTGGAATGTGGTTGGTTGAGTAGGAATGGCCCCCATATGTTCATGTGTATGAATGCTTGGCCATAAGCAGTGGCACTACTAGGAAGTGTGGCCTTGTTGGAAGAAGTGTGTCACTGTGGAGGCAGGTTTTGAGGTTTTATGTGCTTAAGCTACACCCAGTGTAGTCTCCTACTGCTGCACGTGGATCAAGATGTAGAACTCTCAGCTCCTTCTCTAGCACATGTCTGCTTGCACGCTGCCATGCTTCCCATCATGATGAGAATGGACTCAACCTCTGAAACTGTAAGCCTGTCCCAATTAAATGTTTTCCTTTGTAAGAGTTGCCGTGGTCATGGTGTCTCTTCACAGCAATGGAGACCTTAAGTAAGACACTATCTATCTCCAAACTGAAACATTTTCATCTTCCCAAATTGAAACTCTCTCCCAACTAAACACTGACTCCCCATTTCTCGCACACCCTGCCCGTGAAGAAGCAAGTTTTCTTTACCAAACATTGTGTTTGAAAGATCTGTCCACATGAAGGCAGACCACATATAGGACATTTTGACTGCTGCATAGTATTCTATGACTTAATGACGTGACAATTTGTTTATCCCTCATCCTAGCACTGGTGTTTAGGATGGTTTCAATTTTTCCTCAATAGGAACAGTGGTACAGCAATGTCTTTGTGCATAATTCCACCCACAGTTATGAGAAATTCTCTAGGGTATGTCCTTGGAAGGGGACACTAACCCACAGGTGTGCCGTTCTCCACATCTGCCAGATATTGCCAAACTGTCCTGCAAAGGTTCTGTAGGGAGTTGCTTCTTTATCCATCATGTAGGACATGTGACATTTCTTATTGCTTCACACCCCATCCGCAGGCATTAGGAGACCTGGGTCTCTGTAACCTGATAGGTGTGAGATGCGATCTCATTGTTGCTTTGTTGTGTATCTGTCTCCCTGAGGTGAACTTGTTCTCCTATCTTGACTGGTCTTTCAGGTTTTCCTCTCCATGAACTGAACTAAAAGAAGATTCATGCAACATTTCTTTTTGTGACTGCATGTCTTCACAGAGTAATGTCTTCAGAGTTCACCCATGTTGGAGCATGGGTCAGAATACCCCTCTGCCAGAAGGCTGACTCAACCATTGTGTGTCCGTCCCCCTGCTTTGCCTGATCATTCATCTGGGTTATTTCCACTGTTTCCAATGCTAACACTCCTGTGAGTATTAGCATAATAAATAGCTACCCAGAGTCCACTTTCTATTCTTTATATGTGTTCCCAGAGGAATTGTATCATGGACTGAATGGCTAACATTGGGCTTAACTGGCATTCTTAGTACCTGTCCTTCACTTTTTATATTTGTCACAAATATCTCCCATTATATAACTGTGTTTATGTTTATTACCCAAGGATTGTAATTGCAGCACCAAGTTCAGTAGCTTGATATATCTTGCTTAGGGTACATCTGTCCCTTGCCCAGTGTTAGAAGGCATTCCCCCGTGTTTTTCCTCTCTGTGTTTCTTTATCTAAATCGGCAGTTCTCAACCTGTGGATCGCAACCATTGGAAAACACATGTTGGTCTTAGGAATTGAGAATTTTGCTCAGTAGCAAAATTACAGCCATGAAGTAGCAGTGAAAATAAGTTTATGGTTGGGATTCTAGAGACCATCATAAATATGTGCTTTCCAATGGTCATGACCCAGAGGCTGAGAACCACTGACCTAAATTGATTTTGTGGGTGTGCTGTGAGGTGGGGATCTGATTTAATTATGGTTTGTTTTTGTTTTTTGGATTGTTTTGATATGATAAACCGATACTTGGAGAGCATATCCCTACATTTCCCAGTGGTTCACAATGCTACGTCTTTCGGATGCCAACTACCCAAATGGGTCAGTTTCTAGGCACCCATCTCTATGGTTAATCTGTTTTTAATTCTTGGCCCAGCGTTGCACTGTCCTCACTGAAACAGCGTTTTCATAAATTTTATTCTTTGCAGAATAAATTCCATGCCACAGTTTTCCTTTCAAAGTATCTTATTTGTGTTTGGCCCTTTACTCCTGCGTGTAAATTCAGGTTCCATGAACTTGGACTAACAGTTTATGCAGCAAGCTGTGCTACTGAACCTTCCTTTCCACAAAACTCATATCTTCTCACTACTTCCTTCATTTTACGATCACGTGGGTCATTTCCATGACCATGCAGGGAATAAGTGGAAGAACCAGGCCTAGAACCCCCAGCACAGCATCGCTTCTACCAACTTCAGACAGAGACCCAAGCCTCACCTCAGTAACTTCTGTTGCCTTTCTATGAATCCCTCATCAGCTCATTCACTCTTCCAGTGAGCATGTATCAAGCAAGGCTTGGGTCTTTTGATTCTGGTTACGGGTCTATTTCCTTCTCCTAGGAACTTGCACTCAGACAGAGATTTGTGGTCTGAAGACATGGCTCAATGGTTAAGAACACTGGATGCTCTTGCAGAGGACTGAGATTCCGTTCCTAGCACCCGCATGCTGACTCACAATCACCTGTCAGTCTAGTTCCAGATGATCCAACACCCTCTTGTGGTCAAAGAGCATGTGGGTGAGGGCCATCCTCACTCAAGCTAGCCAACCCATAGGACAACAAAGCACATAAGCCAGACAAGCAACACATTTAGCCAGTTACTGCTAAGACAGGACACGATGCCCAGGTCTATTTCTAACAACCAAACATCCACCCTGTGTAGGCAAACTGCAGACTAGCCAGGAAGCTGAGTTATAGTTACCTTTTGCTGGGTGACCTTAGAGTGAAAGCAGAGTTTTGTGTTTGAGTTAGATCTGTTCTGACACCAGGTGGACTTGAACTGTTAACAACGCTTTGCAGACAGCTGGAGGGGACCTAGCCCAGGCTTGGGAAACTCTCCCATTCAGTCAGGAAGGACCATGAATCTATACCCTGACTGCCTTCCTGCTGCCTCCAAGACAGCCCCATCTCCTTCCAGACACTTTCTGCCTGTGGACATTGTTGTCCCAAACAGCAGTAGTTGATACATGTTGAGAAGTTTTAGGTTCACTAGTGTAAATTATAATTTAACTCTTGATGTGAGCAAGGTTGCAGTTTTGGGGATGTGAAGAAGGCCTATCTGGATGTCCCGGCATGGAGACGGAGCCCCCCCCCCCAAGGCTAAAGGACTGTGCTATCTGAGACTGCCTAGCTTGTGGTTGCCTGGACTACCCATTCATTGCCAGGCAGGTTGTAGAAAGGGAGGTGGCTGAGAAAAGCTACGTGGCTGAGTTTGGTGCCTAACCACACCAGCCTCCTGGGTGAAGAGCCCCAAAAGCAAGACACTGCTCTTAAAACTTCTAGTCTGGCACAGCATGTCTGAGAGGGAGAGGGAGAGAGAGAGAAGAATGCCACAGGACATAAGACCACCATCTTCTCTGCCAAGTTGCCTATAGGTCCCCACAGCTTCTCTTCCAGATGCTGGAGTTACTGTTTCCTCCTCTCAGAGTCTGCTTCCTGCATTTTAGCTCCACTTCCTTCTGAGTCTGTCCCCTTCCTACCCAGAAAAGTTTCTCCTCATCCTGAGCATCTCCTCACAGTCCTGTACTGCTACTTCCATTTCTTTCCCCCATCTGTGTGATAAAACACCCTAACAAAACCAACTGGTGGGAGAAAACGTTTATTCTGGCTCACAGCTCAGAAGTACAGTTGTCATGGCTGAGAAGTCAAGGTGTCAGGAGCTCGAAGCAGCTGGTCACATGGCATCCTCAGCCAGGAAGCGGAGATGAGTCCATGTTCTTACTCAGCATCTTTTCTCCATTCATAGAGTCAGTATCCCACAAGGAATGGTGCAACCCACAGTGGGTGGGTCTTCTCACTTCCATTAACTTAACCAAGATAAGCCCTACAGTCATGTCCAGAGGACAATATCCAAAGTGACTCCATATTCTGTCAAGTTGACAACTTGACCATCACAGTTGTTGATGGGCCCCATTTCTGATTCATCCCCAGAGGCAGGGATCCATCCTACAGAAGCATCCTGAACCAGAGCCCTTTGCTCTCACCATAACCACCCCTCCCTCCCAAGGTCAGTGTCTCTATACTATCAAAGGCTCCACACCTGCCCACCAGATAAAGGCATCCTGCCTACTATTAAGTGCTATCCACTTAATATTAAATATTGAGTCCCCGTGGAGCAGATATGTCCCCATGAACTGAGCCCTGGGGGCGGGGGGAGTCAGGACACCAATTCTACCACCCATTGAACAGGCAGCCTTGAGACTGTTGGGGTAACTTCACTTTGATCCCATTTGAACTCCCCTTCATGGCTAATACCCTACGGTTCTCCACAAAGGACCCTGTCATAAAAAAAAAAAAAAACATATACAAATGTCAATCTCCAGGCTCTAATGGCTTCCTCAAGAACCCCTCACAAGAAAGGAAAATGGCAGCCACACTCACCCCAGACCTTCACTTTGCTGCTTGTTTTGCCTACCTTGCCAACAAAGCCACTTCCTTGTCCTCGAGGCACCTCAGGATCCCACTTCTTCTCCCTTCTTGACTTTCATTTCTCAGACCCTGTCTTGAGCCACATCCTTTGTGTTAGAAGCAGCTCCCACTTCCTGTGGGCCCAGCACCTTCAGAGCACTTCCCCTGTATAGAGTGCTGTCTGCAGTTTTGACACTTGAATCTTGGGGAGCTTTCCAAACCTTGCTGCCTACCCTGATTAGAAAACTAGCAAAGTCAGTGGGTTCTCCATAAAACATGCAGTTTGCTGGAGGCAGGGGTCCTGTCCTGTCCCCCAGGTCCAGACTGAGATGGTACAGACCCACAAGTTCCTACCGTAAAGGTAAGGAAAAGACTCATCAAGTGGGGAGAACCTGAAACTGCCACCTGACACTATTTTCCTAGGATAAAGGAATAAGGGTCACTGTTTGAATATCAGCTTATTGTCCTTAGCCCTTGACCTCTGTCAGCCTCATTTTAATAGTCAAATGATTCCCCCTCTCTATTACAAGGTAGGTCATAGATTCTGTGGCCAGACAAGCAAAGTGCTCCAGAGACAGAGAGGACTGCTTCCTGGGGGAGGAAGGAAACACCAAAGCAAAGCCCACTCTTTTCCCAAAAACTCAGGGGTCCTGGAGCAGTGGATACCATGAGATTACAGCTGTACAGCGACAACAGCAATGGCAGTGGGATATCTGCTTGGTGCTTATTTCTATAAGGCATATGGGTCTTTATCCTGGGGACATAGGCATTCTGGCCCTCCGTTTTTGCAGACATAAATGATGAGACTGGGCTCTCAGACCCCAGCAGAGAAGTTTCTTTGTGTAATAGATGGAAGTTAACGCAGAAACTCAAAACTGGTCAGACTTCAGGAAAGAAGTGTCTGTGGGGAGCTCAGTCCTAAATAGAATACCTGTGCCTATCTATCTCTGTCTCTCTGTCTCTCTGTCTCTCTGTCTCTCTGTCTCTCTCTGTCTCTCTCTCTCTCTCTCTCATGAAGACACACACACACACACACACACACACACACACACACACACACATACTAAGGCTCAAGAACCATTGTGGAAGAAGGAGCAGAAACAGTCTATGAGCCAGAGGTCAGGAAGGGCCACAGTAAAACTCTGGGGCTTGTGGATGTGACGAGGCCTCGGCACTCCTGAGCTCATAGCAGCTGTGGTTGCCTGCACAAGACCTGCACAAGATCAAGCCAGCCAACATCCCAGCACAGATCACAGTTGTGAGGCATTCTACAGGGCTCATGAGCCTCTGCCTGTGGCTGAGGAACTATTGGCAGTTGGTGGTTGCTGGTAGAGGTAGTCAGGTTTTTTTAAGGGTGTGGCTCCTAGGAAATAGAACTCACTCTGGTAGAAGATACCATGAACGTATGGGCAGAACAATTTGTAAATTGTAATCTGGTGTTGGGGGAAAGCAAGAAGTTGGAACATGTGTAAAATTCTCAAAAAACTGTGTGTGTGTGTGTGTGTGTGTGTGTGTGTTTTCCAAAAGAATGAGCTGAGGTGTAAATGCTTTCCATCCCAACTCTAGGAAAGCCAGGCTGTCTGGCACCCTGCCACTCCACAGCCCTCTCCCAACAGTGTCCTTTGTGGCTCTGGAAGAAAGAACACACTTTTTTTTTTCCCCAAGACTCCTTTGCCAGAACCCATTGGTATAGCAGAGAGGCTTTGCTTCCCTCTGTCAGGAGACAATTCTTAGAAGCATGACTGCCTCTAAAACTGTCCATGAACCTTCCCTTCTGGACAAAGGAATCTAAGTTCAACCAGCAGTGACTGAACCGCGGTGGCCACCATCCTGTCCCCAAGGCTGTGGGCACTGCTTGGATACTGGACACTGAAATGACAGTGCCTGCCTTTCTGGTTTCAAAGCCTACAGCATCCAGAAAAACAACCCAGTCGCAGGCCTTCTTGGCTGTAACACATCCTACAGAGCCAGGGCCTCATAGTCCAGACCAGCTCTTCCCCAAACCGCAGGCTCAGTTGGCTAATCACATGGACTTGGCCCTTGGCAGTGCCCAGGTGGCCAACACCTGAGCTTCCTGACCAGGTGTTACTAGGTGAAACAGGCCTGGCTGGTCCCTTTAAGGAAGTAGAAATGTAGCAAAAGACAAAAGCTACAGAGAATTGGGACAAGGAGTGGGCAAGGCCAGCCCCAAGGAACCATGGGAACTGCTGTAGAATCAAAGCCCACTCATGGGGAAAAACCAGGGGTGAGGTCTTACGGTGTGCCTCTGAGCAGGTGCTAGGGCAGAGAGGGAAAGATGGTTGCTGCTCTGACGATTGTAAGCTCTGTGACCTTGAAGTAGTTCTGTCTGATCTGTGGACTTCTGTTCTCACATCTGTAAAATGGCATTAATAATAACACCTGCCTCCTAAAGGTCCTGTAATTCAGGAGCTGGTATAGGCAAAGCTTCCCGTGATTATACTGGTGACTTTTCTCAGTGCTGTAACAAATCACCTGATACAAGTGGCTTAAGGGGAAGAAAGCTTTCTTCTGGCTCATGCTGTGAGGCACAAATTCCCTGCAGCAGGGACATGGAGCAGATGTTTCATGGCATCTGCAGCTGGGAAGCAAAGAGAAACGGGTGCTGACGCTCATCTTATTCTCTCATTTTTATTCTTTCATCCCAGGACCCCAACCTATGGGATGGTGCCACCCACCTTTTGGGTGTATCTTCTCACCTCAATTCATCTAGAAACTCCCTCACAATGGAGGTTTGCTTCCAAGGTGTTTTAAGATCCTATCAAGCTGATAATCAATATTGATCATCACAGCAATTAATAATGGAGGGCTGGTACAATCATCATCATGGCCAGGTCCCCTAACTAGAGTGAGTGACTGTAAATTCTGAGGGCAGGATCCTCAGGACAAGTTGGTATTTGGGCCTCACAGACCGAATATGGAGAGAGGCACCTTTCCCTTCCTAGGCACCCACAAAATCACTCTAGTGTTCCGTGGGCCCCTGAAGAATTGCGAGAGAACCCAGAAGTATGAATTTGGTGCATTTCTTAAGAGAAGTTACAATGGTTAGCTTCCTTTTTGTGGACTTCCAGAACCCAGTGCCCAGTAACCACCAACAAACACCAGGGACAGCCCAGTTCCAGCCTGCGTACACCAAGTGCCAAGAAATTGGTTAAAGGCAGATGACTTTCTCACCTCCCACCTCTCCCAGCAGGTTTCCTCAGATGATTGATAATCTCCACGGCAACCTGAAAGTCCTGCTCACCTGAACTCCCCACCACAGCCTACCCAAGCTACCCAGTCAGCTCCTAGGACAGTCCCCACTGCACTCAGCCACCAGAGATCCATGAGCAGAGGTGATTTTGCAATGGCTTGCACGGCTGCAAGGCGAGAACTTTGTTCCTGAAACCAGGTGCTGAGATGACAAATACTTACTTCCCCTTAACGGTTGGGGTTTTATCAAACAAAGAATCAGGTCTGATGAACAGTGGAATAATCAACTGGATTGAAGTGAGAAGGTCATCAACAGGCCAAAATGACAGACCATGGCTGGAGTACCGTGAGCCAAAGTGGCCACTGCTTACAACATTTCTACAATAGCTTCACCTGAGCCACTTCTTGTCATGGCTTAAAAAAAAAAAAAATTACGATGGGTGTGGTGGCGCACAGCTTTAATCCCAGCACTCGGGAGGCTGAGGCAGGCAGATCTCTGTGAGTTCGAGGCCAGCTTGGTCTACAAAGCGAGTCCAGGACAGCAAGAGCTCTGATACACAGAGAAACCCTGTCTCAAAAAAACAAAAACAAACAAACAAAAAAATTACTTGAGCTGTCATCTGCTAGCTGCTGGTCTGTGTGCACAGCCTTTTTTCATATTCAAGGTGGTCATTTCAAGTGTATTTAGGAGAAAAACCAATGAGGAAAGTTGTCAACTCTATCTGGATACTAGGAGTTGAGGTGTAGAGAGCACCAGGCTTTCCCAGCCCTGCCAGACAAAGGACAATGGCAGGGATTGAAACTAAAGGACAAAGACACAAGCCCTTTTCATATCATTTCAATGGCAAGTTCTTTTGGTTGGCCAGCAATGTTTGCCAACCTCTCACCTAGGCTTCTCTCCCCCCCTCCCCCAGAAGTCTCTCAAAAGACTAACCTTTCACAAGGCAAGAAATCCAGCTTTGTTTTATCTTCAGGAGGAAGGAGAAGGACGGGGCACAAGGCTGGAAATACACCACCAGGCCAACAAATGTTGCTTCTCCAAGGACCTGGTCCTCTCTGCAGTCATCCACCCAGAATTTCTTAAATAAACTTGTCCCTCCCTGGCACTATGGGGGCTGTTGCATATTAACACTCGTGACTCTGTTCTGCACTTGTGGGGAGCAGTTACAGGGAAAGATGGAGACCAGCACATGATTCCAGCAACTTGGACAGCAGAGGTGGAACAAGGGGAAAGGGAGTCCATGGCTACACTTGGAAGTTCAAGGCCAAGGCCAATGGATTTCACTATATGGAAAAGGGGAGAGGCAGGATTAGGGAGGGTGATACCAGAATAGAAGCAGTGTGAATGTAATCTGCTGGTGTCCCTGGGCCTCATTAGACTATCTGACACTGAAATCAAGGTGATGGCTCAGTAGGTAAATGCATGTGTGAGGGCCTGAGTTGGAGGTCCCAGAACCTACTTAGAGCTGGCATGGTGGCAAATGCCTATAATCACATGCTTCTAAAGTGCCATGAGAGGAGAAGACAGGAGAATTCCCCAAGAGCTCTAAGGAACTCACGCACATTGTACACACACACACACACACACACACACACACACACACACACACACACAACACCACGCACCACACTACACGCATACAATAGCACACACACCACAGTACACAATTCACACAACACCATACATACCACACACCACACTACACACATATACTACACACCACACTACATACATACACATATCACATACACACACACATCACACATAGATTAGAATGCCTCTTTTCCAGTAATATAGAACCAAAAGCAAAGGTCAGGCAGGAGAAGGAGCACTCATCCATTTGAGAATTTTAAAGAAAAATACTAAGGCCATTGCCTTCCCAGACTCTTTCATTTTTCTCTCTGCTTTTGACTGAAGCAACACACCTCTATCTAGTACCATTTCTACTGCTGATTAAAATCAATGACTACTTTGAAAAAAATAAATAACCAAAGTACCTATTTCCTTCAAGATCTTCAGATAGATTTCCGTGGTGTAATCAATTAAGGAGTATTTACTGAGCTCCTCCCAGGTGCTATATCCTGTTTGACATCTGTAAATAAATCTGTAGAAATGTAGCTAAGGAAGAGGCAATGGGTACCTCCATTGTCTCCCTTCCCTGCCATTTCTGTATTTCTTTCTGTTTGGAGCCTAGGAAATGAATTCCTCAGGAAAACATTTAGTCAGTCACACTTCCCCGCAGTTTTATCTGCTGTGCAAAGAGTCCCGCTTGTGGAAGAAATCAGGGCAAAATCATTTGGCAAGAACAGCAAATGATTTCAATGGGGGCTAGATTTTTCTCCATCCCCAGTGAATGGGGGTGCACTGATGAGCTATGGTGAATTCCACATACAAAGTGTCCCCAGTTGTGACAGATTGGGGAGGACTAGTTGGTGGATGGAACCAGTAAGAAGTGGACGATCTGCCTAAAACCACTCAGGCTCAGCCGTTCAACCAGACATGCCCAGGGGCTCTGTGCTCCTGAGCCTCTCAGCCTCTTGGGAGCTCCTGGGGGGGGAAGACTGGCTTCCCAAGGGGCTCAGTGACAGTGACAACGTGGGATTCTGTTCTGTCTCCCAGCTTGCCTTAGCTGTGTATGCACCCCTCCTTTAAGAGGACAATGGGGTAAGCTTGCCAAGACTACTGGTACATTGAATGGTTGAGAAATGTTTGCCATTGAAAGCTGTTTCACTTCCTGCCCGATGCCTCAAAGCAGCTCTTTAATTAAGTTAGCCTTTGCTGTTGCTAACACCACTGTGTGGCTGCCTCATTCCACCCGTTTTCATTTTCAGAACTGGGTTACGATAATGGAACACTTGGTTTCTATTGCTTACAATTATACTTCATGGAGGTCCAACCAAGGGGAAGAGTCGAGGAGGAGGACAGAGTAGTGGTACAAAATGAGAGGGCCAGCAACTGGGGACAGAGCCAGCAGGCAGCAAGGACAATCTTTCACCCTGCTCTGCAGGGGCTTGGTTTCCATGGTCTGACCTTGATCTGTGAGAAACTGAGACTTCAGACTTTCCATAGACTGAGCAGCCAGCACCCACCCCCGAGAGCAAGGGTCATCTCACTTGACAAGCATCTTTGCTCACTAGGGTCAGCACGTGACTTTCCCCAGTGACAGACACCAAAAGAAACACCCAGGATAGCTTTATATTCTCTAAACACTGTCAGAGTCCTGTCACTGGGGCCTGCTAGTGGCTGGAAGAGTTTGTTGCTGCTAAAATCCAAATCCTCCTCATTGCCCACAAGTGTCTAGCTTAAAATACAGACGGCTGCTGTGTCTTGCATGCTAGCTTGGTGCCAGGTACATAATGTTTGATGTGCACCTGCTCATCTTCTCTTCCCACTACACCCTGCTGGCTCTCCTTACAGAGGAGAAAATGTAGGCACAAAGTGGCTAAGGGACTTGACCTCAGTCAGCTGCTAACACGACTATACCTAAGGGGTTTGTAAATACAAGCCTGGGCTCCTGGTTCTCAGAATGCCATTCCAGAGCTTTCTGGTCCACTGCTACCATCCTGTTTAAGAAGACCCCTTTGCCAGCAGTGTGAATACATTTGTTCACTCAATGCGAACGGTCTCCTACGTTGCAGGCCTTGGAGATGAGGCACACTCAGGGTACAGGATCTAGCTTTATTTGTATCAGAAAGAGTGTCAGGTCCTTAATCCTCTCCTTGATCCTCCATGGAAGATTCAAAATCCTACCTGTGAACCCGTTATAAGCCCCTCCCTCTCATCCCAAACTATTTGCAAGATATGGTGTGCATCATTTGTCTACCTGATGACCTGTGTTCCCTTGCTCCTTGCTAGAAGAATCCTCTTTGGGCCAGAGCAGTCATAGACCAAGCCCCAGGGGCAGGACCCAATTGGTCAAGCCTTTATTGGTGCGCTTTCTGCTCTTTTCCAACCTCCCTAGTAGTTAGCAATGGAACATTACCCAGCTTTGGCCAAGAGACCAAAGATGTGGGATGAATATACAGAAAAACTTTGGTTTTTTGGACAAAATGAGATTAAGTGGGTCTCAGAATGTCTCCCCCGGGACCTTCATCCTGCTTTTAACAACTAGGGGTGTAATAGCCATGTAACAAACAGTTCATGAGACTGCACAGGCCAGCGCTGAAGTGGAGCCCCAGAGAAAAGGGTTTCCTCACCCCCACAGTAGCTGCGCCCCACACCACCCTACAGCATCCTACTTCCTTCATGGCTCCCTAAGGTCAGGAACCACATCACAGGCCTGAGTGCACACGTGGGCACTTTGAATGACTGCAGGTCTCACAGAACCAAATCGATCCCAAGTGTTCAGAGTGACAATGTCACAGGGGAAGGAGAGCCCGCAGACTGCAGGTTTGATGTGGCTTTGACAAAAGCAACTCAAACCAGTTGAGCAAATCAGGCTCGATTTGTGGCCTGCTTTCCTTGATGGTGTCTCCTAAAAGCTCAGCTTAATGACTCCATGAACAGTTGTGCTTTTATTGGATAAGCGTAGTAAAAGTGTACAAAATAACTCTCTGCTGAAACAGAGAATTCTTTGGCAGCACCTGAACCAGGCTCATTTGTGCATTTTAAAACAATTTGCACTTGGCCTTGCGCTGTGTTGTTCTTGCCCACATTGCCCCGGAGGTGCCAGTGCAAGATTACTCTGCAATGGCACATATACTCCTTGCCAGGACGGCCCCATCACCCATATGCCTTCCTTCCTGGCCAAGTCACCTAACAGCAGTGGCACTGGTCTCCGAAAGGGGCAAGTACTTGACAGCATCCAAGTACTTGGAGTGCAGAAGCAAGAACCAGGGTGAATGGAAGAGATGGACTGAATCAAAGTTTCCCGTGAACACTAGCTATCACCCAGTCATTGTGTTTTGATGCTGACGATGCATGCTGGTGCGGTGCTGTTTGTAATGGTGATGCTGTGGTGTTAGCCCTCTCAAGGTCCTTCCTTTCTTACTGGGGACAATGAGATTGTCTTTGCTATTGTTCATTGCCTTTTCTGCTGATAAGGTGCACCTAGGCTTAGGTCCATGGACTCTACCGAAAGTAGATTCAGGTTTGAGAAGATGGCTCAGTGGGTAATGGGTTTGCTACACAAATATGAGAACTTATGTTTTGAATCGCCAGAACTCACATAAAGCCAGACATGGTAGCATTAGTCTATAATTCCAGCACTTTTATAGGGAGATGGATGGTATAAAAAGAAGCAGGACGCTAGAAGCTTGTGGGTCAGCAAGGCTGGCACACACAGCAACAAACAGTAAGAGACCTTGTTTGACGTGAAGTAGAAGGGAGGACCAATCCACACTGGAGGTTGTTCTCTGATCTCCACGTGTGCACTGGGGCACACATGCACATATCATAGAAAGACAAGAACGTGAATTCAGAGAACATTGAAGACTGCCCGCCAGCCTCTTCCACATTTGCTGTGGAGAGAGGAATGCAGAAACAGTTCTGTCCATAGAGAACCAAGAGACTTCCATACCCTCTCCTGGCACAGGGCCAGCAGGTCGTAAAACAGAATTCATAAATGTATCCAAAGCTTGCAGAAGTGCATGCCAAAAGCTGTCTTGGACCCTTTATCAGATGAGAGACCACACATACCCCACAGACTCATGCAGGAATGCATCCACACACACAGGATGCGCTGTATGGTATGGGTACAATACTAGCTCTTACTCCTCCTCTCATTTAGGTTTCTATGAGTGAGATTATTCACAAATTTATAGATGAGGCAAGGCCTTAGGAGGTAAAGAGGCTGTGCAATGGGGCCGGGAGGCCAGCTCAGACCTGGCTACCTCCATTCACAATGTGTTCCTCTCTGTCTCTGACTGTCCTCTGGATCCATAACTGGCCCAGGGAAGGAGGTGGAGGCCAAGAGGTGGCCATATCTTCATCCTGATCCCACATGTCAGGGAATGGCGGCTTTTGGGGCCTGCCTCTGCTCTTTGGCAAAGTCCGCAGCACCAAGGTAAGGAGCCTAGCTCCAGAGGTTTCCATGAGGGAGATCTGGAATGACACATGCTGCATTCTCAGTGGCTGAGTCATTTCTGTTAGTTGAATCATTTTGAAATATTTTCTAGGTCAGATATGATCATTATAGAAAATTTGGAGAAAACAGAGCTCTCTGGGAAAGGAAAAGAAAATTGGTTACAAATGTCTCTTGGCCAGGTAGGGCCATTCTTCATGTCTTGGTATATTCTCCCCCCTACACACACACATACCCACGCACACATGCACGCACACACACATACACACACACACACACACACAGACACACGAGACACAGACACACACAAATACATACAACTATACATATATTAATGATGGAGATCTGTCCTGAGACCTGCACTTCACACATTTTGTCTTTATGTAAAGGCCCCAGAGTGTGCTCACACCAACCTGGACAGCCAGCTCTGTGGGCCCAGCTGCCTGGCACAGCCCATTTCTCTCATACTGTGTATCTATACATAGTACCACACTGCATGCTGTAGGCAGCTGGAGTGCAACGGTGAGTAATCATGTATGCAGTCACGTTTCTGATGACAATTGGGTAAGCAATGTTAAGCAGTGAGTTGAACTACAGAGAATGTGACCATGCTAGTACTGGATGATAGGGATTTTCCAGCTCAAAATTAACCTATGGGTCCACCAGCCCACATGTGGTCACTAGCCAAAAGCTTCATGGGAGAGTCGGTTTCTCTCTGTTTCTCCTTCCTTTCCCATCTTTCTTCTCTTCATAAATGCATATACATGCCATGTCTACATACATGTTTGTATTTGCATGTTTTTGATTTAATAGTTTAAATATAATATTATAATGTTAACATCTCCCTATACTATTAGCTCCTCTTTGAACTGACTTAACATTTTATTTGTGTGTGTGTGTGTGTGTGTGTGCACGAACTCATACATATGCATGGAGGTGTGTGTGGAGACCAGAACTCAGTGTCAGGCATCTCCCTCTATCCCTTGCCACCTAATTTTTTTAGACAGGGTCTCTTGCTGGATTTATGCTCATTAATTGGCTAGATTGGCTGTCCCTCAAGTTCTAGTAATTTGTCTGTTTCTGCTTCCAACACCCCCACCCCCAGGACTGGAGTTACAGATGTGTGCCACCACACCCAGCTTTCACATTTTTGCTGGGGAATCTGAACTAGGGCCTTCACACTTCCATACCAAGTCTATAGTCACCAACTGAGGCATCTCCCAAGCCCTCATGTTGATTTTAATGGCTTTAAAATAGTTCATATATGTAAATAACAGAATTTATTGTTGATGCCTCTATTTTAGACAGTAAAATTTATTTATTTCCCATACATTTACAAATGGAAATCACCGCTCACAGACCTGTCCTGTTCCTGAAACAAACTCCTGGGCATTAAAGTGCCAAGCTAGGAGGGGAGCATTTTTAAGTCGCTGATTGACATTACAACTCTTGCTGTCTGGGAAGACATTACTAAGTTACATTGTCTCTGTCCCTTGTTGGATGGGACTGGCAGCCATGTGGATGGCGCTTTCCTTAACTCATGGGCCTTGTTGGGGGACAAAGGATGAGGCTGAAAATGTGCCAACTGTCAGATCTCAAGCTTACTCCTGACTCACAGCCCTAGATCCCAAACTGTCCTGTATCCACAAATGTCTAAGGACTGAGCACACCATCAATTATCAGCTATAGGAGCTTGTGAGCCACAGACTGATGACCGCACCATACACTGCGGGGCAGTGCCAACTCAGCAAGGTTAAAAAGGAGCTCAGTTTACACTTCCTAAACATATCATTGGTTATTTAAGAAATATTTGGCTTTCTTGCCAGAACTTAGCAAACGAAAATATATTTTGACTCTTTAAGTATGCTGGAAATACATAAAGCTACTTTTCCGTAAAAGAGACTACATACATCTAATCAATATTTAAGTTTAGGATGGTCAGACATGAAAACATAAGACATTTCTATAATGTTCAAGACCTAAAGAGTAAGTTAGGGGCTGGGGAGATGCCTCACTAGGTAAAGCGCTTTCTACACAAGCAAGAAGATCTGAGTTTGATTCCCCAGAACCCTCATAAAGGATGGAGCACATCTGTAATCACAGCACTCCTGCAGAGAGATGAGGGGCAGAGACATGACAGTCCCCAGAAGCTCACAGGCCAACCAGCATGTGCAGCAAAAAAATAAAAATAAAATAAATGAATACCAAAGAGACCCTGTCTCAAACAAGCTGGAAAGTGAGGGTCTGAATCCTAAGGCTGTCCTCTACCTCAACATGAGTCACATGACACGGTGGCGGGGGGGGGGGGGTCTTAAAAAGAGCAAATTAAAGTGTGAATAACTCAACTCATATATCATTACCTGGCTTAATCTTCCTCTTTAAGCACCTATCCAGCCATCTACTGCCAGCCATAGCTACCAACTACTAAAGCACTTACACTTGGCACACTGCTTAGACTGTGAAAACTCTGTGATGTGGGTAATATTGTTTTTCCCATGCAGACGTCTTTTTTTTTTTTTTGTTGTTGTGGTAAGAACTCTCAATATGAGATTACCTATGTTAACAGACATGTAAGTGTTCAAGAAATTACTGTTGACAAGAGATCCAGTGTCTATAGTTTCTCTATCCTACTTCAGGGAAACTTCATGGCCACTCCCTTCTCTCTCTACCTTCTGGTAAACAGCTATCACACCATTCACTGAGTCCATAAATGTGATTGTTTCCAGATGCCACAGGTACATGACATCATGTAGTTTGTTTCCCGCAACTGGTATTTTTTATTTAGTATAATGTCTTCCAGGCTTACATATGCTATCATCTATCGTAGAATTTCCTTCTTCTTGAGGGCTGAATAATATTCCATCGTTTGTAGGTGCCATGTTTTCTTTATGCATCTTTCTGCCAGTAGACATTTTATTAAGGCTGTTTCTACATCTTTCCTATGTGGGCATTATGATTAAACCCACTTAACTGATGAGTGGACTGAGAGTCAGAGAACTCAGGAAACCCTCGAATTCAAGTAATCTAGTCAGACCAGGCCTTTGCAAGCTCTCCACCTCCTCCCTGCCTACATGTATGTGCCTCAAGCATTAGCAGCCACACAGAGGAAAGTTGCCAGAGCCCTCTTTGGCCCTGTTTCACAGACAGACTGCAGACCCTGCCATGCTTGCCTACAGGCAACAAATGCAGAGGGAGGCAGGCCAGGCTAAGCCATTCTACTCTAAAGACCATTTCTACTATTCCACATTGGCCTCCTCCAGTCTGCAATGAAAACTCTAAAGGGGAGTTGTCTAAAATTCTCATTCCTGCCAGGTGGTATGTGGCCTGGCATGTTTTGTACCTGTAGGGTCAGTATACACAGGCCCTCAGCCTTCCTTGGGCTGATGATGCTCAGTAGGCTGCTGACTTCCAAGGATGTCCTAGGAGAATGGAGTGGTGAGAGAGAAATTGCAGCCAATCAGGAAGGTTTTTACTGACAGGCATCCCAGAAGGGAAATCTGGGTCATCCCCATGGAGCAGCGAAGGAGATTGGCTGGAAATATTCACACGAAAGGTGGTATTCTTGTGGAGTTAAGACCATACAGGAGAAAAAAAGAAGACACCAGTGGCCACACTGGGCATCTCTGCATCTCTCTGGGGATGGGGGTGCTGAGGCAGTGTGAGGCAGTGTACCCACCAGGATACCCCACTTGCACTTCCTCCTGCCAGGAATGCTGAGATGGTAGCATGTGCACCAGCTCAGGTGAGGTAACCAGCTGACAGCATCAAAAGGCCCCTAGTGGATGCAAGTCACAGAATACAATTTTCACCTCCGCTCGAAACACAAAACGCGGAATTAGGTGAGGAACACTTTGAGATTTTCCCCTTCTGGTTGGGAAATGCACCCCGGAAGGTTAGTTTGGAGGGTCTGAATAAAGAATCTCTGGGGTGAGTGTGACTAAAACAGCCTTTGCTATCCACCTTCCTTGGTAACTTGGCTTAGCAGGGTGTGCCTTTTACCCAGACCACTTACCAGCATCAGAAAGAACAGGACATCCTGCCTCCACAGCTCTGCAAGGTCAAATCAACCAGTGACATCTCCATCCCCCTTTCTCATCAGAGGCCAGCATGGCCTCCTCATCAGCATTCTGCTGGCTGGGCGTTGAAGCTGCAGGAATTGAGAAGTAGGTCACCCCACAGGCTGGGAAGGCTGCTGTGTGGTTTCAGCTAATGAGGTTGCTGGAAAGCCCCCCTGCCCACAGTTGTCCCCTGAGTCACCACCTCATGGTGAGGCGGCAGTCTGCAGCTCGATTTGGTAAAGAGAGCCGTGCAATGTGGGGTGTAGAGAAGGAGTAGACCTTGCCTCTGAAACCAAATCCAACAGCATCCCTCTCACTCACTGGAGACCTAGGAGAGACTTCCAGAAACCAGCCTTGGTGGGGGAGCACCTGGGAGCACAGCCGAGGACGACTAGGCTCTAGCAGAGCCAAGCAATTGGGCCACAGGAGCTGGAAGCAGAGGTGGCCCAAAGGCCTGGGAGGTTATGAGTGGCACCGGTGGGGGTACAGAGAGGGAAGCCCGGGACCAGACAACATCAGGGTAAGAGCCACCATATCTAGGTGGCGGTTGTTTTAGATCCCCAAGCAGAGTCAGAACAAGGGAGGAGGACAGCACAGTATTGATCCACTGTGTTTTGCTAAGACATTAGCAAACAAGGATGTGCTTTACCTGAAGATTCTGGAGACAGTCTGGGTATTTTCTGGTGGAAAAAATATGATCATATATCTATTTGAGAAAGACAGCTCTGGGGCTGGGGAGTCGGTTCAATCGGCAAAGCACTTGCCAGACCTGAATTCAGTCTTCAGAATCCATGGAAAGAAAAGGCAGGTGTTAGGGCAATCACCGATGATCCCCATGCTGGGTAGACAGAGACAGGCAGATTCCTGGGGCTTCCTAGTCAGTTAATGTAGCCTACTTAGGATCTCCAAGCTAGAGAGAGATCTTCATTCAAGAAAAGAAGTAGATGGTACCCGAGGAATGACACTCAAGGTTGTCCACTAATGGGAACAAATAAATATCTGCAAGAATCAACACACACACACACAAACATGGATACACACATGGACACACAAACATCCTCTGACCAGGAAGATGTGGGGACAGCTTAGAGATAGAGCTAGAGGAGAAGCTGCAGACACACACAGGGGATCCATTAGGCCTGGGGGAGAGTAACTCAGGAAAAAGATTGCTTGGAGGGACACAAACACACCCAGTAGGTGACAGTGTGCAGAGGGAGAAGCAGAACTTTTGATGGGCTGAGAATGATTTCCATCTGCATGTAGCACCTCTTGTGTGTCCATGGGTACATGGCCAACATCATCTTGCCTAATCTCTGAAGCTCTCTGATATGGGATCTGGGCTTGTCTAAGTTTGGAGGAAAAAAAAACAAGACACAAAAGGCATCAGACTACAGAACTGGGAAATGTTGTTTGAGGGTAACTGCTCCCAGAATCCCTTGTTAGCCCCAGCATGGCACACCCAGCTTCAAGTGTCAGCCAGAAGATCTGGATGGGTGGCATGGCTAGATACAGGCAAGGGGGATGTCAGAAACAAAGCCTCAAGAATACATGCCCAGAGGAACATTCAGGACATTGGTGTCCTGTAAATTTTCTGTAGTATGTTCTAGATTGTTCTATATTTCTATTGCTGTCCAAGAGAATGGCAAAATGCACTTACTATTGCTGTGGGTGCTTAAAATATGGCTACTGGGAACTTTAACTTTTATTTCATTCTCAGTAACTTAAACATGAGTCACTATGTGTGGTGAGTTGGTGGCCAGCCTGGCCAAGGCAGATCAGGTTTAAAGCCAACATGAACTGTTGAAGCACAGATAGCCTCCACCTGGGATAGAGCCACATGACTAAGGTCTTCTGCTTAATGGGTCCAAGTGTCTGCTACTAACTCTTCTCCCCATTTCTTGAGATAAAGATTCACAAAGGTAAAGGAAGGGGCCATCTTCATATGCAGAAAAAACCAGGGCACTAGACTAGGGAGATGGCTCAGTGGATAAGGTTCTTGTCTTGCAAGCATGAGAATCTGAGTTGGATCCTTGAAGCTCGCATAAAAATCTTGGTGGCTTACACTTGCATTCACAGCACTGGGGAGAAACAAAAGTGGGAAGAGCCGTGGACCCAGCCAGTCCAGCCAAATCAGAAGCTGTAGGGACCCTGTCTCAAAAAAAAAAAAAAAAAAAAAATGAGGGTGGCTAGCTCCCGAGAAACAATATGCCCAAAGCTGTCCTGTGCACACAAACACCCTTGCACTACCCTTGCACATGCACACACACACACACACACACACACACACACACACACACACACACAC
>CAJQZJ010008952.1:2925410-3046169 GCA_907164525.1 Lophiomys imhausi
CACACACACACACACACACACACACACACACACACACACACACACACACATGCATACGCACACTCAAAGAAAACCAGAACACAGCACTCAGTTATGGAGACTAGGTGTTTAGCAGCCCCCAACCCTCTCCCAAGTCCCCCACAGAGTAGGATGAGAACACCAGCCTCAGGGTTGGGGACCACAGATCATAAGTGAATTCACAGCCTATATGAGATTTCCCCCAGGGTGCATTAGAGTTGGAGGAAAGAGAACCAAGAACAGTTCCTAAAGGTGGGTAGATGCTTAGGAGGCAATGAGGGGATAAGGGACTCTAAAGGAGCTTAAAGGAAATATCCAGAAAACCAGGAGGAAATTATTTCATTTAATTTCCAACCACCATCTTCTTCACATATTCATTTCAAACCAAAGGAGAAGAAATTCCCTGGTCATCAGAAAGTCCATTTATACTGAGAACCACTATGCACGGCAGTAATTGCCTGAGACAGTGGCCCATCAGGCCCAGAGCAGGGGCAGAAAAGTGAAGGTTTTTCTTGGGATGCTGACCTGGGAGGATCTCTTAAAGGAGAGCAGCTGCTGCCAGCACACAAGAGAATTTCCCTGGAGGGGAGTCATTCTTTGAGTGACCCCAGGGGTTCTGAGTGGAGAATGGGGCCCATGTTGTCTAGGTAAGCTTGGGGAGGTAGCCTTTAAGATGCAAAGGCCTCCCTGCTAGGAATGAGATGAGAAGTGCTCACTACAGGCCTGATGGATGAGAACCCAAGTTCCATCTCGCAAGCCCATGTAAAAAAAAAGCCAGATATGGTGATGCCCAGAACTGCAGCAATGGGAGAAGAGAAGCAGAAATAGGAGGATCCCTGAAGTTCACTGGCCAACCAGCTAATGCCAGGTTAATGAGCCCTGTGAGAGATCCTGTCTCGAGAAAGCAAGAAAACAAAGTGGACGCACTTGAGAAGACACTTGAGGTTGGCCTTTACACAAAACCCACACTCGTGTACATGCATGTGCACATGTGTATATTCATGCATATATGTATGCACTTATACACACACACACACACACACACACACAGTACCCCTAAATGGTTTCTGTGAGTTCCTATAGAGTCCTAAAAGAGTGAGTGGTCCCACTGTTATTTCTAATGGGGAATAACTCAGATGTTCTTCCCATCCAGAGATGTTCATTTGCCAGCTCCCCTAAACTGTTGCCTGCCAGGGGTAAGCACATCTGTAATTACCTTCAGGGTTCATGGCATGCCATATGTCACCCACCCAGCTCAGCCCCTTCTAGTCCATTCTGTTTCTCAACTGCGAATTGAGCCTTTTCAGAAAAGAAAAGCCAAGGAAATCAAAAGAAAGTTTCAAGAAAAGAGACTGGGGCTCACAGATAAATAGTATCATTGCCCCGAACTCATTGTTTCAAATACAAGATTTTATTTGGAGAAAAAAAAAAAAAGTGTAATTATGTCGCGGTGGATTGCTAAATTCTTTGACTTCAAACTCAATACTTTCTGCAAGATTTCACCTGTGAAATCTGCAGCCTTTAATTACCGCCTTGCATGTTAAGAAAGAGACGCTTTCTTTCTGAATAGCTAATAACTTTATTGGAAGAGGTAATTATAGATCTGATAGCGGTGGTCAAAAACATGGAAGTTGGTGGACGGCAACCTCTGGTTTTTGAAACTTGAAAATGGTGAAATAGAGACATTTTCTTTTCCAACACTCTGTTTGCTTGGATTTGTTGCGTTTCCTTATCTTTTCCCCCTACCCTCCTCTTTTTAAGGGGCGGGGAGAGAAAACATGTAGAAATGGGTTCATTCCCAGATGAAGTTCTTCCCTTCCCAGAAAGTGGGGGGAAGTGTCTCCTGTAATTGGACAGTTAGATTGGAGGCAGGTGTTGCTGAGCGGAGGCAAGCAGAGCCACATAGTCAGTTTTGGCTTCAGGCTCATTTCCCCCGGCTCTGAGTTCCAGCAGCAGTGCAATGTGGAAATTGGCTCCCCAAGCGCCAATAGTAAATTTAGTCCCCCATTTCCCTAACAAGTACCTTATCAGCGACAAAGATTTTCAGTGCAGAGACCCTACACAATGGCAAAGCTGGGTTGGGATACCTCTCCCCTGCCCCCACAGGCTTTAATTTCCCAAGGCATGTTTTTGCTGCCACAAAACTGGCGCGAATGCATGACTCTGGACGCAATCACATACTATCATTTGAAAACATAGTGAGATTTTGTTTTTCTGGGTGAACTGGCCTCTGTGTTGCTCATGTTGCGTTATCTTGAGCTAATATTTGCTTGCAATATTTTTGAGTAACAAGCCAAGTCAACATGGCATCCCATCACAGACTACAAACTTCAGTCCTGAGAAGGGGCCCAGATGAGTGGCAGGGCAGTCAGCAGAAACTGGATCCTACTCTCCTACTGCCTTCAGGCTAAGTCCCTGAGACCTTTCTTTATTTCATCTCTCATGGGCTAGCTCATTCATCTTATCCATCCCCTACGTATCAGCCGACAACAGTATTACTCTTGTTGTGGAGAGAAAATAAATGATGGATAGCCCAAGTCCCAGAGACCGACGTCACACAGTAAGCCAGTAGAGAAGCTGCAGACCCAGGCATTAACTTCCAGACCCTGGCTCCAGCTACATGTCTGTTAACGTCTTCTCTATAGTGAATGCATAAGTTGAAACTGCCACTTATAAGGACTTTAGAAGTTTAAAAAGGAGGCTGGGGCTGTAGCTCAGTTTGTAGACTGATGCTTGCCCAGCATACATGAAGCCTTGGGCTTGAGCCCCAGCACCACATGAACAAACATAGTGACACAGGTCTGTAGTCCCAGCACTCAGGTGGAGGCAGGGGAATCACCGTTTAAGGTAATCCTCAGCCTCAGCTACATATGAGTTGGAGGCCCACACGGGAAAGAGTAAATTAGTAACTCTATTGAATTGCCATCCTTTACACACTGTGGGAAGCCAGTTACTTCATTCATCTCCCCAAAGACACTTACAAATTGTCAGACGCCCTGACAGGAAGAATCTGAAGCCCGGACAGGGAGAGGCCAATGGCGGCGGTGGGGGACACCTTGGTGAGGCTGCTTAACTGCATTGTCTCTTACCTTCTATTTGAGCTGTATCCTCATTCGAGGACCTCGAAGATGGACCTGGGGAAGCAGGGACCACTGCATCTCTTTGTCCCTCTTCTCAATTTGACCACACTGAGTAAATCTTTTTCCGTTAATAATAATAGTAGTAGTAATAATGATGATGAAGAAAAAAGAAGATAGATAAAATAGAGAGACAGGCAGACAGACAGACAGAAGGACAGACAGACAGGTAACTTTCAGACTTGGTGTGTTTTCTTATTCATTTCTATCCATGCTCAGATTGTTCTAAATGCATTCTAGGTCAGTTTTGAGCTTCTTATTCATTTGCAGAACATAACAAATAACCTTCTCTGTTCTCAAATGAATGCAGGCAGAAACAACCATCACCCCTAATCTGTGTCTCCTCTGAACAGCTGACTATCTGTATCAAGTTACTCTGTGAAAACCAGTTGGAGAGTTTGCTCAGAGCCTGGGAATTGTAACACTCTCGCTTGTCCTTTCCAACCTGTGGCTCACAGCCTTGACCTTGTTCATGGGAATCTCAGTGCCTAAGGCTCTGGGGAAGACACTGAGTCCCCTTGAGTAGCCAGGACACGTCTACAAATCTCATTGGCAGACAATGCTCCCTGAAGGCCAGCTAACTAGTGTGGGGCTGCAAGGATGAGTCTCTCCCAGCCTCTTAGACAAAGATCTCTTCTGCCCCAAATGAACAGCTTCATGTGGCTGCTACCCCAGTGGCTGATGGTGACAGGCAGGCACAGAGAAAAGAGGGGTCCAGCAGCACCAGGAATATTTTCTCAGAAGAACTGCTCACTGACTCAACCTGTCTGAAGGAAGACTGCATTTGTACAAGGAGTGCTGCCTGGGAGATAACTCAGAAATCTTGGCAATACTTCAGAACCAATATTTTTACAGAGGTGACACCATCTTAAACAATGTGCCCAGTGTGCAGGCTACAAGCGGCCCTCTATCCACAGCCAGGAAGGGTGACTGTCCTGCTACCTCTTCTGAGCAAAGAGGCTCAGAGGGGGACAGGAAATAGGGGTAGGGAGTAAGCATGTTAGGGACACAGGCAGGAAAGCCATTCCAGGGCTCTCATTCTGCAAAGAAGTTACTTCTGCCAACCTGCGCCAAAGCTGGTTTCCCAAGGTAGAAACAGGCTGCAGGGACGCGATCTCGGAGGCCAGATATTCTGCTCTATTTGTTTTTCCAAGCCTGTGTGGAAACAGCCAAGCACAAAGGCAACAGCACCCTGTAGCTTCTCCTTCTGTGTCCTGAAGTCCCAGCACCTTACAGACAGGTGCAAGGGCACCATGTGCCACAGCCTCCTCCCCCTTTGGCTTGAGCTCTTTCTCTGGAGAATTGCCACCTGTCCTTCACTCTGTCAACAGCAACCTCCTTCTTCCTAGAATAGCATTCCTTCCCAAAGCCTGTATCATTTCCCAGCAAAACAAAAAACAAAAAACAAAAAAAAACAACCAATCATAAATAAATAAATAGATAGAAACAAATAAATAAAATAAACCAACCAAAAAAAGTCCCAAGCACCTGCAAACCCAAACCCAGTCCACAGCATTGTCTAAGCTGGGTGGTCCAGCTGCGGTGGCATAGAAGTATCCTACAGTCTCCTGATGTGCAAATCCCAGGTGGGCAGGGAGCTGGAAAGTGGCCCAGGCCATATCATAAGGCCCTTGGCTAAGGCTGAATGAATGCCAGGACAGGGCCAGGGGACAGCCGCATCTGTGGTGCATCCACTGTATTTGTTTGATGAACCAGTATGACCAAGGGCCATGGATGGGATGACTTCCACAACAGACATGAACTCTCTGGTGGCTCTGGAGGCCAGAGTCCATAATCAAGGTATGCTGTGTTGCTTCTGAAGCTGTGGACACACTGGAGACTCTCATTCACCTCACCATTAAGTTAACCTGACTTCCCACCCCCTTCTTCAACAAGGTACTGCGGGCCATATTTTGACGAGTTGTACGGTGCGCCTTCTCTTTCCACAAGTAGTTAATACATGCTCTGCAATCACATCCCTTTCAGCAGAGCCCAGCTCTGCCTTTACCAGCAGTGTGCCAAGTTCAGTAATGGCCTGAAGCCGACAGTCTTGTCAGTAAAATAGTGGCTGGTTCTCCTAAAGACTAACCATCATTCACAGGTAGGGCCTGTCACATGGTTAGCACTCAGGGCCCTGTAGCTATTGATAATCTCTGTGCCTACACACAGTTTCTACAAAGCATCAGATGTAGGTCTCAAGGCCCAGGAGAAAGTGAAACCAACGGGGTCCCCATGACAGACAGTGTGGCCCCCAACCAGACGCTTCTCTTCATTGTTCCTGACGGAAGAGTCCTCAGGGTCAGATCACACACTAACTCGGGGAAAAGTGGTTCCTGTCACACATGTCAGATGAGGTGTGGAAAGGACGCTTTTGAGCAATGAGACAGCTTCCTTCTAGAAATTAAAACACGCCAACTGTCTGCATAGCCGCAAGAAGCTTTGACATCCTTGAGTTCTGGGAGAGAGGTCACCCAAGCCTTAGGATCCTGACTGGCTTCAGCCTCAAGGAGGGCAGCCTGGTGCTGCAGGACCTGCCCGTGGGCCTGGGCCAGGCAGCATCCTGCTTCCCGGAGGCACCTGCTCCTCCTCTTCTCTCAGAACTGACCTGCCTCCATAGAGTAGCCTCGGGAGCCAGATCCTACTTCCTCTACACTCAGTCCTGCGCAAACGTCCTGTCTCAAGAGGACACCCAATACTGTTGCCGTCGTGTGGCAGGTCCCTGTTAGGAAACCTGTATGCTTCCTATCAATCTTCGGCTACCATCCACCCTTCACCCAACTGCATTATCACTGCTCCATGTTTAGTGCACCGCAGACACAGATACCCTAAGAACTGAGAACACATAGAATATATATTCTTAGCAAGAAACCGAAGTTGGGTAAATTGACCAGTCAAGGCAGAAAAGGCAAGGAGGGAGGGAAGGTGAGCGACAGTGAAAGCTTCCATATATCTGCCCTAAAGCATCAACCTCTCCAATGCCTCACCCAGCCCAGCACTTATGGCCCCTGGTTTTCTTCTGCAAAGATTGGTCAGGATGGTTTGGACTTGAGTATGTCTAAGCAGAAACTTGGTATTGCTATGTATCCCAAGTTGGCCTCAACCTCCCAAGTGCCAGGAGGATAGGCATGCACCCTGTGCCTGACTGCTGAGTTCTCCTTGGCTCTCTTACTTGGCAACATGTGGGAAGCCACCAGCACTGAAGCAGTAAGCCTTGTGGTCAGACTGCAGCACGGACTTGGAATGGAGTCATTGGAGCCACAGCTCTAGTGAGTCCACGGCTGCAGTTCTAACTGGAGACCAGCTTGTGTGAGATTACTGGGACTAGAGACCCAGGTCTACCTATGGCTGTAGCACTGCCAACCTGTACCTGTGTTCCTGAGTGTCACATACCTATCACACATACCTCACACCTGCATCCCAGGTATGTACACCTGTGTCCCTGGGTCATGCATGCAACTGTTCCCAAATCCCATACACCTGTCCCAGATGCTGCACACCTGAGTGTTGCATACCTGTATTCCTGAGTTCCACACACCTGTCCCACATATTGCACACGTGTCCTGGGGTCCGGCAGTACTGCAGGCTTGATACTGCCTGACAGCCACCCCTTGATCAGAGAATGCGTACACATTCTCTATGAAGCCCCATCACAATCCTCACTCCGTGAAGTCTTACCACAATTCTGTGAGCTACTGCTATCATACCCACTTTACACCTAAGGGAAGTGGGGCCCACGGAAATGAAGTCACTTGTCCGAGGTCACCTGTGAGGAGGTGGCAAAGCCAAGTCCAGGCCAATCCTTGGTTCCAGACCTCACATTCCATCTCTTGAGCCACTTATCCTCCTGGTGGAAGAAGTCACCCCATGCTTGGAAGAAGGGTTTGTAGCCATACTCCATCAAAACAATTGAAGTGACTGTATCCCACCTATGACCCATTAAATACCTTCTGGGAAGCCACCCAAGTGAAACATCCCAGAATATGAGAAAAACCATCATGCATGAAGATGCTCATTGCTTTATCATTTATTGAGCACACGCTACATCCTGAGATCCTGGGAGACACATAGATCTCCACCCACAGGCAGACAATGCAGCACATAATATTAAACTATGTGTTCACTTAAAGGATGCTACACAAAGAGGGTGAGACCGTGGAGCTGTGTGCTAAAACTCTAAATGAGGACAGGAGCACACAACGACGCCTGGGGTTTTGTTTTCTTCTGCTAGTCCCTCTGGAGCACAGCTGCATGGGAACTTGTGCAGATAGCAGGAAGAAAATAGAAAATGAGAACAACAAAGATTTTGTCTGCTGAACCTACAATCAATGGATAATTACAATAGTTCGAGAAAACTGATGTGTAGGGGAAACAGAACAAAACTTGCATTGGCAAGTACCAGGAGCTGACTTCTGGAGGAGAAGCTGTAGGTAACTGCTGTTGGCATCTTAGTTTTGCATTTTGAGTTTTTCAGGACAGAGCATTGCAGGGCTGGTTTGGTTTGGCTTGTTTAAATAAAATATAAACTACTACTTCTTCTTCTTCTTTTCTTCTTCTTCTTTTTTTTTTTTTTTTGTGAGCCACGCTTCCATCTTTAACTTCCCACCAGTTCCATCCATCTATGGTTCTGGCATGGACATTTGATGCCAGACTGTGGGAGGCTCTTGAAGTCTCTCACACAGCCCAGGGCCTGCAGGCCATAAAACTAAGTGAATGTCCTTATAACAGAGACAGTGTGGCCATATAAGAGGACCTCTCCTGTTCCAGGACAGATGTGATTGTGGACCCCAGCTTAGCTCCCTTCTGGCTATGTGACCCTGGGGCACATCAGTCCTCAAGCCCTATGAACATGTCATAGACAGTCACTGACTGTCATTATATGCCCGTAGTTATTAAGCCCATCTCACTTGGAGCCACTGTGAAGTTTTGTCACCTTGTCTGCTCCCATTCAACAAATGTCACCAAGTCCATCTCCCATCCTGTAAGAGCAATTCCGTGTGTTTGATGGGTGATAGGGTGATGCCCAAGAGCTTATCAGGAGACAGCACATGACCTATGTATGCATAGCTGTGTCTCTCCAGAGAAAGACACAGAACAGCCCTTCACTGAGAGGACCTGTAAGGGAAGCTGCAGTGATGGGCGAGCTCTGGCTGAGGCTCTCAGCTCCAGGAGCAAGCACCAAGCCTGACAAAGCTCAACTTCCATAGGAAGACAGCCTTGTCCCACCCCTGCTTCCAGTTGGCTTACCCCACAGGGTGAGCAAAAAAAGAAAGCCAGGGGTAAACAATGCAAATAACCAGGATATTATCAGATAGCTGAGGTAAATGTGCATTTTCTCCTGACCCTCACAGTGGCTGACACTTGACAGGTGGTGACAGCCATTAGCTGAATAGTGCCTCAAAGAGTGAAGAAAGAACAATGACAGAAAAGACCCAGACTCACAACTGCCATAGCAAGGAAGGAGTTTTTGCCTCATGTGAGAAGCATCAGAATCTGAAGAGTCTAGCTTGTGTGTACCTCCAGAATGAGACTGATCTGACAAATACCAAAAGGCAGGGGTCTGGCCCCAACTTCACCTGGGGCAGGGGTCTTGTTCTTCTCTAGCCTCATGTCCACCTGGCCTACAATACCATCATGCTCCTGCTGTGGTGTGACAGATTGGGGATGACACTCATTCCTACTCCATCTTGCCAGCTTCTCTCCTCACCTTTCAACTTAGCTTTACAACCAGCTATTCCTTCCATCCTGCTGAGTTTACTTGCTTATCAGACACAGCCTGCCAAATAAGAAGGACATGATGGAGAAGCTGTCCCCACTCCTCCTCAGAAGACATTTGAGAGGACAGTTGCTGTAAGGGTGAAAGGGACCCGGGTGTATGTATCTCCCAAGTAGACAAAGGTCAATTCCCCAAGATCTAGTGTCATCTGTTCAACTTGCAGCCAACTGTGAGCTATGGGGGCAAGACCACAGTGGCCAACTGCAGAGGTCTGTGCTCACCAGTGATTAGCATCACATTGGTGGAATCCCCATGGTGGAATTACCTCATTAGTCTGCTGGGACTTCTACAACAAAGACCTACATCAGAGGGCTATGCACTGAGTCCAAAAGCATGCTTCCTCCTGGAGCCTCTCTCCCTGCCTGGTCCCTTGTCCTCATGGGCTTTTATACCTACCTGTGAGTCTACATCCTAATTTCTTCATATTAGGACCACAATCAGACCTGATGAGGGCCGCCCCAATGATCTCATTTTGACAGAATCTCTTTAAGGCTCTAGGTCTTATACCTCCAAACACAGTCACATTCTGGGGTTAAAACTCCAACTTGTGGTTGGGGGACATGACTCAGGTCCCTTAGATGGTCAAGGGAGGCGAAAGATCAGGGACCTTTCCTGGCTTTTAGAACAACCTGGTATCAGGTTGGGTAATGGTAGGGCACTGAGCTGCTGACCCACAGCCTTCTTCTCCCATGATCCTGGAAACCACACAAAGCTCTCGGCAACATAGTCCACCCTGGGGAAAGCTCGGCTGGCTGCTGTGAAGGAGAACATGGCATTTCAAGATGTGAAGTTCATAGGTGTGACACGTTGACCATCTCAGTGGCTTCTGGTAGTTCTTCGAAGCCCTCAAAGCCTGAATCTTCTCATTTTTAAGGTAAGAGATTTAATCCCAAACTCATCAAGCTTCATCTTGGATGTCTTCATTAGTCTGCACCATGAGGATGAAGTTGAGAGAAGGTCCAGTCACATAAAAACAGTAACAGGAATCCAACCAACATGGACACCAGTTGAGACACACTTCCTGTGTGCTCTGGAAGCTTATTATCCAATGTAATTGAATCGCAGATAGTTCTGAGACATCAAAGCAAGTCCTCTGACTCAAGGCCACCTCAGACTGAGCGGAGCCAGTCTCCTAGGAGAAAGTAGCCTTTGGTTTTTCAAGACAGTTCAAGGCCAAAGAGCACTCAGTCACCAAAGGGACAGTGTTTAATCTTTTATACATGTGTCACTTACCAAGGAGGGAACATATGGGAACAGCATTCTAGAAGACAGAGGCACCAGAAATTCCAGTTGGTATCATTTTACATGGTCTGGAAACTTCCCTTTGTGTCCCCTCATTGCTGTCCTGGAGACCAGAGAGGTGATGGCTCACTCTTCTGAGGCAGTGTGCTTAAATTTTCTTTTTTTTTTTTTTTTTAAGGAAGGAAGGAAATGGTCTAGGGGATGGCAGGGACATGAGCAGGACATCTGAGTATTGACTAGTGACCGGGTACAAGCATTGTAACTCTCTCAAACTTGCGCTCTTTGGTTGACAATGGGAAATCATAAGGTAAATGCCACAATATTGAGATTGGAGTTCAGCATGAGATGGGGCACAAGCTGGCTGGAGTGAGTGTCTACCAAGTGTTAATGTGAAGCTTGGGGGAGAAGGTCTGTCTAAGAATGAGCCTCTAGAATGTGTCTCAGTGTCCTGTGTCTTTCCTATCAGCCAGGATAGCCATGTGGGGCCTGCCCAGCTTCACAGACTCTCCGTAGTGCCTTCATTGTACACTTGACACATGTATCATGGCCATAGCAATCCTGAGCACACCCCGATCTCCTCCGAGAGTGCACCATGGCACTCAGTGTTCTATAGGGGATGAGCAAGTGTGCCCGATCAGTCTCTAGTCTCAGCTGGCACCTTGTTTTCTTATTCAGTACCCAGGCAGGCAGAAACGAAGTGAGCTGTTTTGATGTCCTCCCTGGGTATCTTCTGATTCCAGATGGTGGTCATTTCTAGTTGCCCCCAAAGTTTCCATCACCCTTTCCCACTCAAGGTGAGGAGGTACCATGGGTAAGATTTGTGTTCCAGAGGGCATGGGAGCTGGCTGCAGGCCTTCCTGACTGACATTCTACCATGTGAGACAGGCTAGTCAGTGCAATTCTCCCCGGGCCCTCATTGTGAACGTGCAAGGTTCACAATGTTTATACGGCCTTTTCCTCATTTTGAAAAGATCATGTGGATTCTAGCTCAAGCAGACACTATCCCTTACCTTGTTCACTTCCTCTATGAACGCTGGCTTCCTAGGGCCTCCTACACTGTGCCAACCCTGTCCCAGACTCCCGAAATTTAGCAACTTGGCTCCGCCAGGGTGTGCTCCAAAGTTCAACATTTGCATCTCAAGGACTAAATTCAGTAATAACACCACAATTTCACCAAAAAGCATTATAGTGATTATTGAGTTACATCAGGAGCTTGTTTAAGATAACATCTTATTTGTACAGTGCAGCTCAAATAGCTAGTTAGTCCAGCCCGTGCAATTGTTAGACTCCTTCTGTGCATTAGCATAACCGCCCTGGAAGTGTCTTGATGCTTTTAAACATGCAAGCAGCTAAAACCAAAAGCATAAATATATGTCTCTTAAGGTGGTGGCGAAGGGAGAATGAGAGGGTTTAGGCTTGCTTGTAAACAGGAATTTAGTTGTCTCTGGTGTACTACACTGGTATGTGGAAACCCCTCCAAGTCGAGTCGGCTCCCTTAAGGAAGCTAGAGCTGCTTGCTACCTGAGCCACTGTACCTTACCAACAGTGTTTCTCCGGGTGCTGTGCACCTTCACCATGCTACACACCTGACCTCAGGTATCTCAGATGTCCTCTTCCTCTCTGTGCTTGAGAGGGTCTGGTGGTGGAAGGAGTTGTCACATGGCTAGTGACAGACCTCAGGCCTGTATAATGCCAAGATTGGACATTACCATCAAATGTGAAGGAGATTTCACAGGATTCCAAACAAGCTTCAAGCCCAGAGGGTAGATGGGGTCAGTGCTCCAAGAGACACAGTCTCTACAGAACAGGCTGGAGGAGGCTCCTGTGTCTTCCTGGGCTTGGCTTCTACACCACCCTACCTCCCTCTCCTGGTGACTGACAGGGCATGGTGGAACCTCCCAATGTCTCCAGCCCTCAACCCACCATCACCCACAAGACTTCTCCCCTGTAAGCCCGAGCCACCCTTCACTGTGAAGGCCATCATTGCCTCCTGCCCTTCATGGCTTCCCTGGCAGCTGGTTTTCTATGTTGGAGTTTTTATCCTTGCCAAGCAATGTGGCTCTCTTCACTAGAAAATGCTCAACCCAGGAGGCCTGAGCTACTCTGGAGGAGTCCCCTTTGTGGCCCATGGGCTTCCTAACCCAGCACTTCAGGAATTTAGTTGTCTAAATTAATTTCAATGTAGGTAGCAGCTCTAATTTCCTTAAGGGAGCCGACTTGGAGGGATTTCCACATCCCACTGTAGTACACCAGAGAAAACTAAATTCCTGTCTACAAATTAATCTCAGACTGAAGCATTCAGACCTTACAGGCCACACAGGTCACACCAGTGAACTATCCCAGTGTCAAGGCTCAACTGAACCTCCTCCTAGTAACAGTTGCTACCTTCTGGACTTAGGAGCTGTGCTAACCAGTGACCAGTTGCATGTGGACAATGACCACCAGGCAAGACTACCATAGCCAGGCACCAGTAGTACATATTCTGTTTCATCCGTGCTACAAACTCACATGCTGAAGCACATTGAAATTATCCCACACAGGACCAGGAAGTTAGCTCAGGTTCTTGAAGGATTTTCTCTCACACACTGAACGTCCCATGGCATAGTCACCCTGACCTCCTCAGAGATGCTGCCAGGGGGTCTCCACCTGGCTCCTAGGGTGGCAGCCCTCTCCCCCTGCTCACTGGGGACAAATCCCTGTGGACACATACAGGATGAGATGGCACCAAGCCAGTCAATACTGCAGCAACTTTAACCTTAGTTGACTAACATGAATGTGGGCCACACTGTTCCCCGAAGTGTGAGGAAGGGGATGATCAGGTCTCCCAAGCCGGGGAACCTATCCTTTATTTGCTTCCTTTCCTTCTTTTAGGAGTTGAATTGGGCCCTACCCAAAGCTGATACACTAGTATCCTACCTCCTACCTACCTTAGAGTACAACCTTACTTGAGAAGGGGGGTGAGGTACATGGGATATAACTGATGTCCTTAAAGAGAAAATGTGGAGCTGGGTAAAAAGATCAGTCACAAAAGCACTTGCAGGCCTGAGGACATGAGCTCAACCCTCCAGAACCTACTTTTTAAAGCCAGACACAGTGGCATATGCTTGTAATCCCAATTTACAAGGGGAAGTAGAGGCAGTCTGATTGCTGGGGCTCACTAGCCAGCTGGCTTAGTCTACCTGGGGAAGTCCAGACCAATGAGAGACCCTATCTCAAGAAAGCAAGGTAATGGGTCCTGAGAAACAGCCAAGACTTCAGGCCTCCGTGTGTATATACATATATGTCCACACATATGAACACACACACACACACACACACATGAATGCATACACCCACAAACACAGAAAGGAGAGAGAGAGAGAGAGAGAGAGATTTAGAGTCATAAATGGAGAGACACTTAGGGAGAAGACAACATGAAGAGGTGGCAGGAGACTCCATGTGAGGAGTGAAATGGAGGGTTTGGTGGCAAGCCAAGAACACTCACAGCTGCCAGAATGGGTCACTGGAGCGTGTCTCTCCTGAAAGAGCAGTCTACCCACACCTGGACTTCAGACTTCTAGGGTCTGGTGGCTCTTGATTTACAATAGTTCCGGGACACAAATGGGACCCAAGCACCCCCACTTTCTCTGAGCATCTCTTCTGGCATATCTCCCCAGTGCACTTCACACAAATTTTTGTCTCTGCGTCTACATATGGGGGAACCCAAACTTAAGACATGTGAGGAAATTCAGAGATTGACTCCTTGTGAGAATGGAGTCACGCTTAGTTAGGACTGGAGCTTGCTTGTGGAGCTACCCTTGTTGCTCCAGGTGAGCAGGCAGACTCACCGAATGCCAGGCCTCATCCCAAGTCAGGGACATGGCAAGGTGACAAACGGTGGAAAATGAGAGGGTGAGTCTGGGAGGAGAGCCACAGTCTTCAAGGACAAGAAAGTGACATTCAGCTGGACACCCTCCTACATTACTCACTGTAGTCCTCAGCCACAGGAAGACAGAACACAAAGTCTTCAAGAAACAGCCCTGTACCATGAGTCTATACCCTGCAGGGTGATCTTTTCAATTTCCCCCTCTCTGAGGAAATGAATTCCTAGAAACCTCACTCACTTCGCTGGTCTCACATCAAAGGGAAAAGAGGCGACGTTGAGTGTGCCAGAAAATGAAAAGTCCCCAGCAAAGCTGGGTCTCCTTCCTGCTCCACCAGTATCCCTGACATCAGGCCAACTTCCCCTTCAGCCAGATGCTGGAAAACCAGAAAACCCCAAACACCCCACCAATTCATTCAGGGAATGACCACAACCCTGATAGCAACCACGGATGGAGAATTCCTCCACAAAGCAGTTTCTCTGATCCGGGACACATTCCTCTTGCAGGGAGATGATTTGTACGTCAGTGAGGGAAAAAAATCCAAATTGTTACAGCCTAAATAAATGGTGTCTAGCAAGGGAAGACTGACCACGCAACCTCTTCTGCTCCTTGCTCCTTCTCTTTCCTACAAGTCTCCAAGGCTGAACTCAAAGGCCAGGGCAGGGCTGTGACCTTCCAGCTGTACCCTCCGCCTCCACATCTGGCCTTCCCCTTTGTATTGAGAAACAAAATCCAGGACCTAAGACTTCACCAAGCATGGGACACTAGCTCCTCTGGCTCCTAGTTTCTGAGTTGCTGAGGAGCCACAGTAGGTGCAGGAGACAACGTGGCCTCTGAGGTTTGCCACCAAGGCAGCTTTTGTGGAGGTCACAGGCACCCCTGCTTCTCATTACTGTCAGAAATGGAGTTGATCACCAAAGACTGCAGGAGAGCCCAGCTTTCTCCCCAGGCAGGTGCAGCCAGAAGAGTCCTCCAGAGAAAAAAATGTCAACAACAAGACAAGGTCACATGTCTGCCAAGTGGCCTTGTCCCACAGAGGGACTGCTCTTAGATGGCTATCCTGGTATAGCCACCAGGAAACAATTGCGAGTGTTGAGGGTGAAGTCACCTCTGTCCACCTGGGTAGGTTCTAGTCGAGAAGGACACATGCAGGGAGGACCTAAGTAATTCAGAGTGACAGGTAACCTTTAGCTATGTGTACGCAACCTTTGAGTTTCCCAGAAAGAAAACCAAAAGCGACCTGGAACCTACCTACCTCCCCGTCAGCCATTGAGTGTAGTTGTGTAGCACAGGACTCCAAACCGGGGTGTTGTATGACCCACATTTACTGCTGGTAGTCCGGAGGTTTGAATCTAAGATCAAGGCTCTGGTGATTTGATCAGCACTTGATGAGGACATTCTCCCTGACTTTCAGATTCCCATCTTCTCATTAAGCCCACAGTGGCCGTGTGGGGCGAGGAGCAGAGATGAGGTGGGGAAAGGAAAAGAGACTTGGGGGGGGCTCAGCTCTCTTCTTATGGAGTCATGATTTCTACCTGACCCTGGCAACCCCTTTACAACCTCATTGCATTTTAGTCACTCCCTTGGGGGTTCATTCTCCAAACACAGTCATGCTGGGTGCTGGATTTCAACTTGGGAGTCCAGGTAGGGGCTCAGATATGGACTGGATCATGCTGACCTTGTAAAGCAAGCCGAAAACAACACAGACCTCAAGCCAGAGCTTGGGTGGTTAGAGCTGGGTTCTTACAATGGCTAAGTGTCCTGTCCCCTGTCCCCTTGTCCTGCTTTCATGCCCCCCCCCCCCGGGGGACCCAATCACTGGTTTGAAAAGCACCAGTTCCAGGTCAGACTGTAAATGGCCCTTAGATACAACTGCTTGGTTGATCACGGCAACTCCACGGGGGAAGGCGAATGATCCCCACTTGCTAGGGTAAAAACCGAAGCAGAAAGGGGTGGCAGCCATGCCTGGCTGCTAAGTGGCAGGATCAGGATTTGATCTTAATCGATGTTGCTTTCCCATTCCAACAACACCCTTCCAGTGTGAAGTGTGTGATAGACAGAGATGAAAAAGACAGAACAAGCTTAGCTGGCAAGGAAATCTCGGCTCAGTGAGAGGCTCAAAGCAAGGAGGGAAGTGAAGTGGGGGATGCACAGAGATTGTTGTGGGGTTTGGAAAGGAAGCATCCTAAGGAATGCACCAGGGTCCAGGAGAAGGGCAGGAGTTGGTTGGGCAAAGCAGGGAGTTGGGGCAGGGTGTGTGTGTGTGGGGGGGGGCGCAGGATATAGGAACTGGCCCCAGTTTGTAGAGCCCTACAATGCTGGAGCCCAAAGCAAAGATCCACGGTCTTATCTGAGGAGGCCAGAGAGGCAGCCAGGGCCTGCTGTGTGCCACCATGAGAAGAGATGTGTCCTGAGAACACTGTGGTCCTAGAGGCATCACCGACAGCCACAGAGCATGGATCTTAGAGGGAACTGACCAGAAAGCTTCTGAGAAGGCCAGGAAGGAAAAGGCAAGACCTGGACAAATAAGAGGCAGTGGGTAGATAAAGCTCGGGATCAAGAAGGGGTCTGGTGGCGAAGAGATGGCTGAGACTCAAATGTGCAGGGACGTAGTCCCAGGGAGACCAAAGAACCAAAGGTGTTCCCTGGACACTGGTGCAAGCCACAGGGGGTTTCCCCAGAGCAGGAACAGCAGACACCAGTGAGGCAAGGCTAACTTCAGGCTATGCAGACGTCTTCTCTAACCCCCAGTCTTACCTGCAAAGCCTTGGGCGACATCTCATCCCATCGCTACGCGAGAGACAGAGCTGCTAGGAAGTCCCAAAGAGAGACAGCACAGAACAGTGTGCACGTCTGACACCCAATAGGCACTGGGGTGACAGACACTGCTATTTATATCAGACACATAGATGTGCTTCTTCCTTGGGATGTTAACACATTCTTCAGGGCCCATCCTGAGAAAATGTCCCCAGCCTGAGCCTACCTATATGCATTCCTGATCCCTCTAAACTCTGTTGCATGTTGTGGGGAGGGACCGCTTGGCTTTCAGTAACAGACTATTGGTTCACAGAGCAGTTCCAAACTTCTCCGCCTGAGTCAGGAGCCCCATCCCTGTCTCCACGTACTGTTGCACTTGGGATCATATCTCCTTATGCCTCCTCTCCAGGACAGAGGTCCTCAAGCAGAGCAGCATTGCCACTCCTCGCTAGTTGCCTAAACAGGGCTAGGCAGTGGGGAGCTTGGCAAGAGTGTATTCCCTAAGCACAAGTTGCCAAGTTTGCCTGGGGCTGATGACTTAAATACGAGTTTCAGTTCAATCCTCCAGTAGCCGACCAAAGGTGGATTTTTAAACTGATAAACACACCTGTGTTTAGCACAGAAGGGGAATTCGCCCAACTCCCTAGTACTGGTCCTGGAACGGTAAGTTTTATGGGCTAAAGATTATATTGTCTTCTTGCAGGGAGTCGCCCCTTCACCCCAGAAGGTGGGTGGTACTAACCCATTCCATAGATGAGCAAACTGATGCTCCACAGGTCCAGTCTGTGGAGCGCCTATCTGCCTTTGAGCCCAGGAAAGCAACTGATGTTTATTCTAGGAACTAGGAAGGTTAGTGTGATGAATGCTTAAAAACAGGCCCTTGCACTTTCCCACCCTTAAAACAGGTATTATGAAGCAGGTATGCCACTGAAGGAAAAATAAATCATTTATCACACTGACTCGGTTCCCAGCAAAACGTCATTTCTCCCCTTCACTCTGACATCAGCAAAGCCCACAGAGAACAGAGGCAGATAGACAGAAACAGAGACAAAGGGAGAAGGAGGAGGCAAAGGACAGAGCAAGACCGGGGCCATGCTGATTTCCTCTCCACACAGGCCCCAGCCCTGGTAGATTTAGGGGTGCTGAGCTGCCTGCTATAAAAATCAAGGGCAAGCTGGAGAGATGTATCCTATCTTATAAATATGCTCTTGTTCTGATAGTATCTTATCCCTGGCTTCATGCTACAGAAGAGGGCCGCCCAAGGGAAACTGGACTTCTGATGCCTCCATGTGCAAGGTGCTTAGGCCTACCCAGACTGAGTAAGGCTACTTACTGCCATCTCCTTCCTCCTCTTCCTCCTCCTCCTCCACCTCCGCTTCTTCCTCCTCCCCCTATTGCTCCCCCTGCTCCTCCTCCTCCTTGCTCTTCCCCTCACTCTCCTGGGGCCCTTGCCCTGTGTCTCCCTCCTTCTCTCCTACCCCCTACTCTCTTCTTCCTTCCCTTCCTCCAGGGCAACCCCGGGCCCCCAGGAGGTGGGAGCATCCAGCAAAGTCGATCTCTGTGAAATGTTATCAGAGGAAACACTTGAGAACAAATAGCTACACCTGCTGTCACCCTGCTTCCTGGGCCCCCAACCTCCATGCAGGTGTCTCCATGGGAAGAAAGGACTCATTCAGAACCGTGGCCAGGTAGTTTTTCAGCCAAGTTCCTCAGATATGGCAGAAAGGAAGGACTGAGCGGAGGAGGGAGCAGAGCCCTCCAGGGTGCCTCAGACTCAGAGCAGGCCACCTAATGTCCTTTAGGGTGGCCCTTGGGAAGCTGGGTACTCTTTGGCCTATGTGATCACATGTGCCCTACATCACTAAGACGAGAACCCAGGGCTTCATGAGGACAACGTGAGCCATTGCCTTGAGCCACAGACGAATGCCTCTGCAGAGAGAGAAAGCTCATGAGCCCACCAAACCCCACAGTTTACATTCACTAACCCCAGAGATATTCTTCTGCTGTGGCTCCCTCCCCCTCATCACCCCCACTCACACACAGCATTCCAGACGACCCTGATCCAGCAGGCTTCTTCATGTCTCTCTCCCTGGGACATCAGCCGAACACCTGTCCGCCCACACACAGGCACTGCACCTGGCCACCTGGCCTGCAAAAAGCCTCTGGGGCCTTTTCCCACGGACTCTGACCAACTTCTGCCCCCACATCACCCTGCCTCGTCACTCTTGGGCATCAACCCTTAATGGTCATTTTTCCCCCCAAAGACTTCAAGGCGTCTCAGGGCCCACGACCTGGTTATTCATGCTTGTTAACATCAGCTAATTCTTTTTTTTTTTTTTTTTTTTGGTTTTTCGAGACAGGGTTTCTCTGTGCAGCCCTGGCTGTCCTGGACTCACTTTGTAGACCAGGCTGGCCTTGAACTCGCAAAGATCCGCCTGCCTCTGCCTCCCAAGTGCTGGGATTAAAGGCGTGCGCCACCACTGCCCGGCTTACATCAGCTAATTCTTAACACCCAATCAAGAACCCAGTACAGAGGGGAAGCTCCATAAATGCTCGCTGGGCAAATACCCTTAGTTACAGCCCATCCTGCTGCTACAAATAGGTGCCCAGGCTAGGAGGGGAAGCTGTTGCCGAGATGTCCAGAGTTTGAAAAGCAGCAGGCCTGGAATTCCAAGTTCACCTGAGTTCTGCCCCCGTCACGACCTCCTTCCAGGTAGTGGACACACCTTGGGGACAGCCAGGACAGCAGTGGCTGAAGTGTGCAATGAGCCACGAAGCTCACAAATGGGACTCTAGAACAGCTTACAGTAAAAGGACACACTGGGTGCTGTGACGTGTCTCCCCCTGCACCCTCTCACCTGCACAGGACGTGGGGTGACGTGTGACATGCTTGGAGGCAGGACGGAAAGCACAAGCAAGACCACCATCAAAGACTCAGAGGGAGATGGGTGTTCAGAGCCCACTAAGGAGCATCATTGGCCATGCCAGTGTCTGTTCCCACCCAGCACAAGTAGTTAAACCTGTCATCACCGGGCAATGCACCTTTACAGATAGGACTCGCCTCTGAAGAAATGAGAGCTCACAAAGAGGTGTAAGAAGCAGGAATGTGGGGATGGGGTTGGTGGCCAGTTGTCTGACCCTAGACAAGACTCTGAAGTCCCTGCAGCTGGGCGGCAAGTCTTTAGTGACCCCTGCTAAAATATACACGATGCCATTTGAACATAGTCAGTACATAGGATTCTCCTACCTGGAGAGCAATGACCCCAGCTCCACAGTCCAGTCCCTTTCCCTGGGGTCAGTTGGACCACATCAGTGGCATGCTGGAGCCTGTCCCCTTTGTACTGATAATGCCCACTATGAGTGGACCTGTCACAGGAGGCCCCCATGAAGAGCCTCCATCAGCACAGGAGAGTGCTCACAGCACAGAAAGGGGAAATGCTGACAAGCATAGCTTTTTGTTTCAGGGGCAGAGGTGGTATCTTCAGTTAACTATTCCCCACATTCTGCTGCAGCCGTGAGTAACCAGGCAGAACCGTCCCATCCTCCACCTGCCCTGCCCCACCCTTGCTCCTCTTAGTACCAGGAAGTCCTGTGAGGGACCTGGAGAGCCCTAGGCAGACATGTCCTAGTGATGACTGCAGGGCTAGGACACTGCAGCCTGTTTGTATCTGGGGTCTCTAAACAGCACTTCTAACCTTATCACATCTGGTGATCCTTTGTGTGTGTGTCTGTTTGTGTGTGTTTGTGTGTGTGTGTGTGTGTGTGTGTGTGTGTGTATGTGTGTTCTGTGTGTCTGTATGTGTGTGTTCTGTGTGTCTGTATGTGTCTCTCTATGTGTGTATGTACATGTCTATGTATGTGTATATATATGTGTGTGTATATATGTATGCCTGTGTGTATGTATGTGTATGTGTATGTATATGTCTGTGTGTATGTGTGTGTGTATGTGTATGTATGTGTCTGTGTATATGTGTATGTATATGTATGTGTCTGTGTGTATGTGTGTGTCTCTGTGTGTGTGTGTATCTCTGTGAGGGTCTGTGTGTATGTGTCTGTGTGTTTATGTGTATGTGTGTATATGTGTGTTTATGTATATGTGTATTTATGTGTCTTTGTGTGTGTCTCTCTGTGTGTTTCTGTGTGTGTGTCTCTGTGTGTGTATGTATGTGTGTCTCTGTGTGTTTCTATATGTACATGGTATGTGTTTGTATATCTCTGTGTGTGTGTGTCTGTGTGTCTGTTTCTGTGTGTATGTGTGTATGTATGTATATGTGTGTCTCCGTGTGTGTGTCTTTCTGTGTGTTTCTATGTGTGTGCATGTGTATGTGTCTGTGTGTGTCTCTCTGTGTGTCTGTTTCTGTGTGTGTGTGTGTGTGTGTGTGTGTGTGTGTGTGTGTGTGTGTGTAGACTGGAAGCTGATAGCAGGTGTCTTCCTCCATTGCTTTCCACATTATTTTTTAAGGCAAAGTCTACCACCAAGCCTATAACTTACCAATTGACTAGAGTGACTAGCCAGCATGCCCCAGGGATCCTCTTACCTCTCTGCCTCTCTGGTGCTGGGATTACAGAGAGTCACACTCCCAACTTTTTATGGGGGCACTGGAAATCTCATGCTTGTTCAAAAGGTACTTTACAGACTGAGCCATCTTCCCAGCCCATGTCTACTAGTTCTAAACAAGAACCCAGTGCAAAGAAGGTGCTCCATAAATGCTCACTGAGCAAACGTCCTTAGCTGCACTCCATCCTGCTGCTACAGACAGAACACTGAGTCTGGGAGGGGCCAGAGCTTGTGAGAAGTCACAAAACTTATAAATAGCAGGTAGCCACTAGAGGCCAGATGTATTTCAGTGAAGTTCTAGTTCACGGTGAGTTCTGCCTCTCTCGGTGTTCTCCTAAAAGGCAGTGGTCATGCCTGAGGGTAGTTGAGGCAATAGAAGGGCCAGGCCTCAGTACCCCATCCTAATGGAAACAGCTATATCAGAGCTTTGGGTTAGAAGCGTGGCACATACCAGACACAGCCCTTTGGGCAGCAACCCCCACTTACATTTGTGCTCACCAAGCTTCCCCTATGTTTTCCTTCCGCCTAGCTCCCTTTGATCCTTATGAACACTCAGAGAAATTGCCCAGTGAAGGGTGCTTGAGCCAGGAAAATCCAGGAACAAAGAACTACTCCTCCAGAGAAGTGCTTCTGAGACCTTCCCAGCTACATCCTAAGTATGAGAAGTTGCCCTGTAGCCAGAGAGCCCTCCCTGGCTTATCACGCGTCCTTATCCCACAATTAGGCTACTGGAGCTTTTCAAAACCATTTATCTGATGGCTATATAGCTAAGGCTAAAAGCACCCAGTGTCAAATTTGAAACTGGAAAATATGGTCACTTTCCATCTCCCACCCAAAGGAGAATGTGTCCCTGAGTCAAACTTCTCTTGCAAAGCTACTATTGTACAAATCCACTTTAACCATCAGCCACCCACTGTCCCATGTGCTGGGCTCCCTGGAATAGCCCGTTTGGACTCTTCCTCATTGGATAAAAGAGTTGAAAGGCATTTCCCAAGATGCCTTTCAGAAAAGGTTTTGGATAATAATTAGCTTTCACAAAATAAATGCCTCTATAAGACGGTGGTCAGGTGGATGCTCTCCATCTAGAATGTCTGACATCGGCTGCCACTGCATGACAATGTCCATCCTCCAGGCCTAGATGGCAGTGCCAATACTAGTTCTCTAGAGATGAGGATTCAATGCCAACTTCTTCCTCTAGCCCTGCCCTAGGCATTCTTCCTCCAGTCCTCGCCTAGTGGTTAGAAGCAGTTCTCCCAACAACCAGACTTAGATCCTTCTAGGTAGAGCAGTTCCCAAGGTCCAACCTAGAGCCTTCCCCTTCACTCCTTCCACTGATTTTGTAAATAAATTCCCTGCAGGGAAGGGCTTGCTGACTAACATACCTGAAGTGGCTTCCTTTTCTTCCACAATGAGCTCTGACTGCTACATCTGCTCTAAGGTCATCAGATTTAGATAATTTACCACTTGAAAAAACTTATTTCTATTCAAATTCTTCCTGGACTCTACAAACCAGATCTTATAGAAGGATGGGGGGAGGGGGAGGGGCTGGTGCTCTCTCCTGCATTGGCTTCAGGTTGTGCTGAAATGCCTCTCACACACTGTATAGTTTGATTCTCTATTGAGGAATGTCTTAGGGGCCTATAAACTAAAATGTACCCCAGCTTTGGCTGATGAGAAGCTGGCTTACCACTGTCTACAAAATCATACCACATAACTTCAAAGCCAGAACAAGGACAGAGACTTTGGTCCCTGAGTCTAGCCAGGACAGTTCCCTCCTTGGGGGAGGCTGGGGTCATTGCAGGTCACTTGCTGAGTAGTCAGGAAACAGTGCTGACCAGGACAAGAGCCAGGACCTCTTTGAACGCTTTCCACATTTGCAGGGGTACACGCACCTCCCCACCCTGGCCTACCATATATAGTGAGATCACCCTGGGGGGGGGAGGGGGAAGCGCAATTACAAATCTCTCTACTCTTCTGATTTCATCTCCATCATCTGACTCAGGGTCTAATTTCAGATCATCTTCCCATTTTTGCCTCATGCTGTGTCGTCAGAGACACATGTCTGGTCAGCTGGCAGAATTAGAAGCGTATGTCAGTTTGAATATCAGAACACATGGGGTTTTCCTGAAGACTTCATTTCAACACCACTTTCTAGATGAGGCAGCATGAAAGCTGCGGCTGCTCACTGAGCAAATGTTTAAGAGACACCTCCCGCCAGGCGGTGGTGGCGCACGCCTTTAATCCCAGCACTTGGGAGGCAGAGGCAGGCGGATCTTTGCAAGTTCGAGGCCAGCCTGGTCTACAAAGCGAGTCCAGGACAGCCAGAGCTGTTAAACAGAGAAACCCTGTCTCGAAAAACCAAAAAAAAAAACAAAAAAAAAACAAAAAAAAAGAGACACCTCCCTCTCCCACATCGGACTCCCAGCTTTCTGCTCCACACCTCCTGAGGACAGCCTCTACAAGCCATGCCCACATGCTCAACCCTGCCCCAGGCTCTAGGACAAACCTAGAGGGCAAGGAAGAGGTCCCCAAAACTCCAGTGCCAGCCCAGAATTGTCCTGGTTTGCTGCTCAGACACCCAGAAACTCGGCTACAAGACCTCAACAGCCTTGTTCCCTGTGCACAGGATCCTGGGACTCCCCTAGACACTGTCTGTCTCCTGAGCCCACTCTCTTGGCCTGAATGTCACACATCCCTCATTTTGTCATGCTGAAGTCTGATATAACAAAAAGGCAAGCCACTGTCCCTGAGTTCTCAGATCCCCACATCTTATGCAACTGCTACCCAGAGTCCCTAGGTCCCCTTCCCAGCAAATCCTCTACATGTACAGGCTAAAGGCCAGCTAACTGAACCACTTTTTACAAGCTCTCTCCCCTGCTGTGATCACAGATTGCTATGTTCTTGCTTTCCTGGTTTTCCTTACACCATGGGATCTATCTTATCAAAGAGGTATATGGATGACTTAGACTATGTCAGAGAAACTAGAGGTCAGGTGGCATCTGGCAAACTATGGTTTCCTTGGGGAGGGAGAGAGGGAAGAAGGCGAGAGGGAGACACTGGCCAGGCCTGCCCCTTTCCTTCTACTTGGGTGAGATTGTGTGACTTGGAGTTACAGCAGCCATTTTAGGACAATGCATTTTATCCAGAGGGCATTGCATGAGAAAAACTGATCTTTATGTTTTCTGGCACTGTTTGGGGAAGTCTTAGGAAGGGTGGCATTGTTGGAGGAAGTATGTCACCTTCAGGCAGGCTTTGAGAGTTTGAAGACTTGTGCCATTTCTAGGTCACTCTCTCTGCTTTGTGTTTGTGGTTCAAAATGTAAGCTCTCAGCTTCCTGCTTCAGCCACCACACCTGCCATTTCCATGCCATGATAGATTCTTATCCCTTGGACCCTTAAGCTCAATCAACTCTTTTTTCTGTAAGTTGCCTTGGTCGTGGTATTTTATCCAGGTAATAGGAGAGTAACAATACAGTGGCCCACCCACTGTATCACTGAGATGATACAGCATACATGTGTGGACTCCCCTTTCTTCATGGGCTTTATTCACACATCAGTGTGACCTTGCAGTACTTTCTACATAAGCCTATCCAACTCTGTTTCTTTATATCCTCAGAGTATCCCACTATGCTGATGTCCATCCTAAAGCAAATGGGCAGGCTTTTTCCCAGTTGCTTGCAGTGTTGACCTACCATTGGACTACAGACTTCTCTGTGCCTGTGTCTGTCTTCACCCTTGTGCACACTGCCAAGAACAGAGGGAGCCTGGGACCTGCCCTTTCATCTGTCCATATCCCTCACTGTCTACTGGACAGTGGATGCCCCCCTCCCCCACTTGACTGTCCTGGGAGGAACATGTCTGCAGGCTCATGATCTGACTTCTCTTTTCCTCTACTTAATCCCATGCCTGCCTGAGCCCTGAGACACTCTGTGCTTCTGCCAGAGCCTTGGGATTCCCTCACCTGGATCCCAGCTGGGCTAAGTGGTTCTTAGCTTCTTTCTCCATGACAGAAAGCCATGCTTGCTCTGCCCTGGCTTCCTCTAGCCCACCCCATCTCAGCACCAGGTATACTCCCCTACCATGCCCTACCACTCCATTTCCAGAACATGCCCCTTCCCACTCTGGTGGAACTCGTTTACATCAGGCTGAGGGAGACCAGAACCATGACAAGTCCCACGGCAAACAATACGCTCTGCCACATTCCACCATCAGTCAGGCTCCGGCCTCTGGTTTCAGGACCTGTAACCAAGCTGGAAACTTCACACCCTAACCAAAATCCCACTTGGTGACAGAAGCTGTTGTGTACCACTGCTCGGAGGAGAAGAGTACATGAGAGACGATGTAAGAGCAATGGGACAGACATGCGGATTTGCCTACCCACAAAGGCAAGGGAGTTAACACACATCAGATCAGCCTGGCTTCTCACCACTGGCCTGTGCTCAGTCAGCCTGATTATGCAAAGAGCCTAAGCCCTTAGCAAAGTGTCCTGTCTCCCTCCAAAGGTCCTCATTCCTAGGGAAAATGGACATCTTTCCTACTTGCAGTATTACAAAGCTTATTCTAGCCTGTGGCCCCTCCACAGCTGTCTCTGTTCTTTGCCCACCCCTCCAGGCAATCGTACCTGGGCCTGCATGCAACATGAAGAAAGAGGGAGGCTTCAAAGTTCATTTGGTCCAATAGAGGTCATGAAAGTTCAAAAAGTTACCCAGCCACTTACTCTCAGGACCAGAAACAGGTGCATCCCTAGGACTTGCTGGACTGCCAGCCTAGCTTTACAGGATGAGTTCCAGGCTATGCTAAGAGACCCTGTTTTAAAGGACAAGGTAGGTGGTTCCTGAGAAGTGACACTAAAGGTTGACCTCTGACCTCCAGACACAGACTTCAGAAGCTGTCAGGGCCCAAGGGAAACTGTTCCTGCACAGCTGGTGGGGGCCAGGAGCAGAGTACAAACTTGGCTTCTTGCCTCCCCACCTCAGGTAACCCCATGATACTATTGTTAGGACAAGAGTTAAGACTGTGGGTCTGAGAGGAAGAGAGAGGTGTTTGGGAGAGGGATGTGTAATACTGAAAATGCAAATCAAAGGCCCAAGCAGGTGTTCAGCAAAAGTGCCTTTCCCTTGAGTGAGGAAATGCTCAGAAAGAGAAAGGACTGGGCCACCAGCAGAATCCACGATTAGAGCAATGAAATGATAGGATAATGAGAGCATTCTAGCCCAGAGTATAAAATAAAATAAAATAAACACCTATGAACCCATGCCCATGAGTGTAAACTATTGAGTAAGTCCATAATGGGAGCAGAGACCACCTGACTGTCCAGAGGAGACCATATATTTTATGTAGATACTCTTCCCTCCAAGGGGTGGAGCCTGGCCACCCTTTCCCCCAGGCTGGTCATTACTTAACCTCTAGAGAACAGGTAGAGGACAGTTGTGCTACAGAGGAGCCTCTGACTGTGGAGGAGTCCAGTAAGCACCCTCAGCCAAGAGGCGGAGGTCAGCACCAACAGCGATAGGTCACTGTGACAGTGCGCACCCTTATCAGGCCACAGTGGAGATGACGCTTCACTCCTGTGGTCTGCATCTCCAAACACAGACTCTCACTCTAACTGTAAGAAAAATAACCTGATGAATGCTTCCCCAAACCATTGAGGTCATCCTGGACAAGGAAAGTCTGAGAAACTGTCACAGGCCAGAGAACAGGTGGTCATCCAACCATCAAGGGGGATTCTGGGACAGAAGAAACACTAGAGGGAAAACTAGTGAAGCTGAAATAGACTGCCAAGTGTAGTTGTGGGTTCCTTGGTGACAAATGGCCTTCAGTAATGGGCTGGAGTGGTAGCGGGTTCTTGTCGCTCTCCTCACACTGATTCTATAGCTGTGCAGCTATTTTGAGAAAGAGGTTGTGGAAACCTTCAGTAAACATTCAGAATAACAATGTCTTGCTCTCACCTTGGGAGTGGCTGTCTAATTCCTTGAGATGCCCTGGGCCTGGGTACCAGCAAGCTGCCAGGATCCGGAATGAGTGTGTGTGCACCTAGAGTTGAGGCTGGGAACCCGAGTAAGGACTTCTGCAGAGGCAGAGGGAATCAGGGAGAACTCTGGAAGTCTCACAGTAGGATGCCAGAGAACTGACCTGAACAGCCACTGACTCCCTGCCCACTGTCCCCAGGCATCTCCATCTTGCCTGGTGTAATCAGGTGGGCCAGAGGTTCAAATTTCCTCCGGGTGTGAAAATGCAAAGCGACCTCTGCCAGCAGGTGTCCTCTCTCATCCACCTGGGGTCACTGTCCCCTAAGAGGCCCCAGGCAGGGCCTTCTGGTCACATGAAGCCTGTAAACCTCAAGCTCCTAGGGACCTGAATGCATTCCAAGAGGCTGACCCAGCAGCACTGGGGCTCCAGCTGAGGGCCTAGCAGCCCCAGCTCCACATTGCTGGGCAGAGGACATAGGCATTTCCGAGGCAGCTTGGCCTCCTGCCAGTGGGTCCCCAGATGCCATGCAAGACACACCTGAACGAAGTAAGAGAATAGGTGTGTGTAAACAGTGTTTGAAAAAGAAAATAGCTGAACAAACACAGCGCTTGTTAACACAGGTGTTTACAGGTGGAATTATTTTTCCTGGGCTGCTCTCTCCAGAGCTGAGCTGCTTTGTGTGGCTCGGCGCACCTGCAGCAACTTTCCCATATGGGGAAGGAACAAGGGGGAAGTGGCTGGTCTAGATCGATTGTACCACACAGGAGGTCAGTGATCAGCCTTGGGCCGAGCTAGTGTGCAGTTTCTCTGGCTGGACTTTCTGTTTCTTTTTTGTTTTCTTTTCCCCACCAACATGTTGGAACAGGGTCCAGCCTGACCACCACTTCCTGCTCAGTCAACGCAGCTGTTCGGCTGGCCCTAGGGCAGTCACAGTAAGAGGCCCATTTCCGGGGGCAGGAGCCAGCCACTCTCTGGGCATGACAGTCTCCCCCAAGGGGAGTCTCATGATTTGCATTTTACAGACAGAAACTGAAGACTCTCATCCCAAATCACAGAAACAGGAGTAAAAGAAGAGCACTAGAGACACAACCCAGAGCTGCAGAGGGAGAGACTTCCGAAGTGTCCCTCAGGGGAGCAGTGATGTTCTCTCTGGGACACCCAGAAATGTAGAAGCCTTTTATGTGCAACAGGCAGAAGGCAGTACCCTAAGGGAGACAAAACATTAAAAACCATGGAAAAGAAGCATAAAGCCACAGACCATGTGCGTATAAATGGCAACCTTTGTTATGTGTGCTTTATCACAATTCTAATTTTAAAAATGCACAGAAGAGAGGCTTGGTATAAGCAGAGCCAGGTAGGTCTACATAGTGAGGCCCTGGAAACTGTGAAATAGAAATACCAAACTGAGAACGTTCTATTCTATACATGCACCCACCCTAAAGTAGGCTACTTCTGTCATAATTAGATGGTTGTGGTCAACACCCCAGCTGTTGCAGTCTGAAGCAGTCCAGTCCTCTTAGAGGACTGTGGGGCAGTGTGAGGGTTTCCCCGTTGTTTGGGGGAACCTGAAAGGTGAAATCCCCCAAATACAGACTCAGCCACAGTGTGTTACATCAACTCCACAGGCAAAAATAAAAAGTAGGAGTGAGGTGGGTGAGGGAGAAAGCAGGCCCCCCAACTGCAAGAGATACACCCCGCCCCAGGACTCTCTGCAAGGAGCATCAGAGGATCCATGAGCATGGAGAGGAGGCTGGCTTCCTCTCGTGCCTCAATAAAGCCATGGAACACAGCAACTTGAGATACAAGGAGGGATTCTGTGCCACTTGGAGAAAGCCTGCCAGAAAGAACAAAGAGAACACGCTACTGGGAGTCCTCAGAGAGGCCCAGGAGGGTCACAGTGTCCTACAGCAGCACTCATCAAGTGAAGAAATTCCCTAACCTTTGACATCAGTACACCTAAAAACCAAGAGAAAAGACCATTTCTTGCTTTGGGCAGACAGCTGCTCTGTGCAAGATGAGGAACAATAGGGCTTTCTGGAAACTTCCTCTCAGAACCTTTACTCCAGTCCAGCCTCTTTTTTACAGACCAGCGTGACCAATTCCATATTTCACAGGTCAGAGGAACAGGTCTCTCTCTGTCCAACCTGTGTCAATCACTTATCAGCTGTGCTGGGCCTTAATGCAGGTGTACTGGCTCCTGGGGTGGCTGTTCCCTCCTCTGTGCCAGTATCAGAAAAAGAAGGCTCAATGTGAGGAAGGAAGGAAGGAAGAGCCTGGCTACCCTCCAAATCCCTCCTGCTTCAAGGAGGCCATCTCAGTCCACTTCTACTCCTCTGTACAATAAAGGACACCAGGGTAGAGCAGCATGGGACAGGAGCAAGGGAGGGAAGGAGGGAGGAGAAGGGGGAGGAACCCAACTGAGAATGAGATTTGAAAGTACACCACTGAGAAGCTGGAAAGGTTTTCTGTCTGAACGATGACAAGTCTCTAAAGGACAGGACGGTATCTAATTAGGCATGCTCGTGTCTTTCTAATGAAGATGACCTCATGTCATAATTGCAGATCAGTGCCTTTCCTTGGAAGTAATTAGAAAGACTCTGCTTTCTGCCTGCTGGTTTGGAAGCTCTAGGCTCTGTGATAACTGTCCACCTCCATGGCCCTCTACCCCAATTGTCCATGCTTGTATATGAGTACTGGGGAATCATCCTCAACTCCTCTCGTGCTCAGCTTTAAGTACCTGACATAAACATATTAGGCCTCAATTCTGAATCATGCCTCTCTCTCCAGTGAGAGAGAAAGAGAGAAACCTGTTTCTGCCTCTGTCTGCTGCCAACTGTTCCAATCTTCAACTTCTGTATCTTTATCCTGCGACTAGGGAATGTGACCAACAAGAGACAAGTCACTGCATGTCCTTCAAGTCTCATTTTGCTTCTGATGATCTATAAGGTCTTGGTGGAAAACTTTGAATGAAGTCTCTGGGACACCTGGCATATACAAAGAGTTTGTTAAAGATTTGCTGCTTTCCTCAAAAAATAGCCAGGGACACCAGCTGGAAGAATAGTTCCACGGTTAAGAGCACTTGTTGCTCTTGCAGAGGACCCAGGTTTGATTCCCCAGCACTCATATGGTAGCTCACAATCATTTGTAACTCCAGATCCAGGAGATGCAATGCCCTCTCCTGACCTCTGCAGGCACTAGGCATGTAAAGGTGCATAGACATGCATGCAGACAAAACATCCATGCATATTAAATAAAATTAAAGTACAGTTTTAAATAATAGCTAGGGATATGTCATGTAAAAATGTAGTCTTGGTTGGGGGACAGAGATAAAGGTGAGAACTTTGGATGGGGGCAAACATGGGGACAGTAGGAGAGGTCCAAAGAGCCCAGGAGGAGCCATCTCCACAAACAGAATATTGTGCAAAGCCTCATGGAGACTATATCTCTTTCTGACACTTGGGGAATTTCCATAGAAAGCACTCATGAGACAATAATAAATCCCTTAGATCTATGTGTTCAACACAAGCACTGAATTCAAGCTACCTCAAAATAAGGAGGAACAAGGTAGTGTTTTTCCTTTCCCACAGCCACACCACTGAAAGCTGTACCCTAGAACAGCACCTACTCAGATACTTTCCAGCACTAACCCATCCTAGGTTGACACCCAACGGAAAGGCCTTGTCCAGTGGGAAGGCCTTCACTCTCTTTATTTACCAGTAAAGAACCATTATGAGTGTACTTTTTCCACCACAGTGAATGCTGCCTCTGAACACCCACATGGAGCTGTCCCTCTCCCAAGGACCTAGTCACTAGGAAAGGAGAAGAGGAACAAGGAGGGGAGAAGAGGGAAAAGACAAGGTCAGGAGAATAAAATCTGAGAGAGAGAGAGAGAGAGAGAACACAAGAGAAACTGAGCAGCAAAGAAACAGACTCAGACCAAATAATAGACTCAACTAGAGACCTAGATACACAGAGAGAAAGAGAGAAGTACAGAGGTAGTGCTTGCTCTTCCGCTTGACAACCCTTGCATGCATAAAACAAAAGCAGCTGCAGGTTAAACTCCACTCATTGAAGCAGTAAGCAATGACACCAAACAGCACTAATAATCACTACATTCTTCCCTGTCACACACATCAGTACCCCACCAGTGCCATGCAGACTGTCCTTAACAAAAGAGAGAAAAGCACAAAATTTGTTCTTGATTACACTTAATAGTATGTGTTAGAAGATGGAAAAGGCATCTGGCCCTTCTGCTGTTCTCTGACATGAGAATTTGCCAGAAGGAAAGCAGTCATTTGAGTTACAAGCTAAACTAGCCATTTTCATCTCACACAATACCATTTTTACTCAATATCTCACAAACAACTGTGGCTCTTCAGACTTAGGTATTTGGCAGAGATCCCCTTGAAAATGAACAAAGTGAGCCTAGTAGGTTAGGGAAAACATCTTATCAATGATAAAATCTGTGATTTCAAGTTTTAAAAAAATCCAAACTTAGGAAAACTTCTTCTCATCACCATGTGGTTGACTGAGTACTTTCCAAGGCTTTTCTAAGTAGATTGATTGTGATGTTAATAAATATGGTTCCTGGATGCTGTACAGCAAAATGTGTCAACATTTGGAAGATTTGCATAGCTCACTAAATTAATATCTTCCAAATGATAATCTAAAATCATGCATGATTAAAAGACCTAAGAACCAAGAGGCATTAGACCAAGAAACATCAAGGAAGGATGCTTACTCCTTTTGAAGATCAGATTTTTCTCTGGAAGGTAGAAAAGCATGATTCACAAGAAGGTAGTACTACAGTGCTGAGAAATTCTGTTATTAAGATTGCAATGATAGTAAAGAAACTATGGAGATCTTTAATTAAATGCACATACATGTGATAACACTCTACTCAGCCTTCCCCAAACAATATCTCAATCCTGTCTGACTGATTGCTGGAGCCCATTTCAGAATAGGATTTCAATATGACATGGCTGAATATCTAAGAATTCTCACTCACAACTGAGTAAGCAACTGACATTTAACTCAGCAATGCTACCACTTAAAGGATAGGGCCATGGGCCCGAATACTGTACATTTGTATAAAATATGAGCGCATTTGTTGGGGAAGGTCTTATAACATTGCTTCTGATAGGCTGATTTCAATGCTGAGATCTGGTTACCGCCCCTTCTGAGACATTCTCTTGATTGGTTAATAAAAGTCGCTGATGGCCAATTAGCTGGACAGAAAGAGTATAGGAAGGTGGGACTTCCTGAAATTAGAACAGGAACCATGCTGTTTTATTCAGAGGATTAATTCATTCCACCAGGAGACATGGAAGCAGATAGACGTATTTAAGGATGCTGGAAGGTAATCACAGGCACATGGTGGTTTGGGATTAGGTGATCCAGATTAACTTAGAGTAGCTAATTGAGAGTCTGTCCAGCTAAGGGTTAAGCATTAAAACATTAAAAGGTCTTGGTGTGTTTCATTATTGGGGAAAGGACCTGCGGCTTATAGGCCCTCAGTCTAAGCAATCCAGGGCCGAAGAACTCCCAGATTCCCGAATTCTATAAGACAGAAATATGTCCTATGGCCATGTATCTATTTTCCAGAATTCTGAGTGGTGGAAAAGGTAGATGAACTCTCTGGGTTGTCTCCTTAGCTGACTCTAGTAAGGGATGTTCCTTAGTTTGGGTCAGATTGGGGTGCTCATCATGGAGGCAGCTTTCAGAAAGACACTGTTGTCATTGCTCAGCATCCCTTAGGAGAGGATTAAGTAGGCTGGACCACTAACGATGCTCCTTTCTCCAAACTCTACCAAGATATCTGTATTAACTCTCGTAGAACTCCAGCGGATCTCCCGCCAAGCTGCAGGCTGCTCCGCTGGCCTAATTTTACAGTTTATACTTATTAATAAATACAATTGATGATTAAATTGCAGTTACATTCATTTGTCACATTTTAGGAGTTGGGGCCATGTTTATGCCTGACTACAGAGAACCAAGCTGGATATTCAAATCTACTCTGTTTAATTTATAAATGAATTGTTATTTATTATAACCATCATTCTGAACAAAAAGTAAGTATATGAGCTAATGGACTGTTAATGGGCTTGAGCTAATTATTGTATAATGTAACTATACCTCAAAATGTCACATAGTACCCCATAAATATGTACAACTATGATTTGCCAATTTAAAAATATTTAATACAGATATCTTGGTAGAGATTGGAGAAAGGAGACTCATACTGATGACACTTTGACCTTGGGATTCTTTCTAGCCTCCACAATGGCAAGACAATGAAGTCCAGTGTTTAAACCACTCTGTCCAGTTTCAACAGCAGCCCCTGGAAAATGACATAACTGCCAGGACCCACTACACCTTTTTAACAGAGGAACAAACTGGAGCTCCAGGGAGCCCAAGGGTCACCTGGCTACAGCATAAGCACACTGGAGCTGGAGCTGGGACCAGACTCAGCAGCTCCCATCTGTACCGCTTCACCCTGCAACACATGAATGGACAAGTGCTGATATATTCTCCATCAACTCCAAGGTCTGCCATAGCATTTGCAGCCTTGCTGGTCATTCTGATTCATCCTTGGCAAGGCCCAGTGTTCTCACGAAGGAGGGGGCACCCCACCTTTGAGCTTAAGGGGCTTTACAAACATGTGAGCATCTCAGAGTTCTGGATTTGCATCCTGGATCAGCTTCTTCTGATATTGTGGCTTCCATCAAGCATTGGGACTCCTCCATACTCCAGTATTCTCACCAGTCAAATGAGGGTACTAATGTTGGTAACAAAGGTGACAGGAGATTGTGGCACAGTCAGGCCCTGTAAGTGACACTGCAGCTGTTTTTACTGTTCTTTCTGTTTACAATATCAAAAGTATTTATAATAAAGTTACATTCAGCCAGGCATGTAGCTACTTGGGAGATGAGGGTGGGAAGATCAAAAGTTCAAGGCCAGCCTTCAAAATAAGTTCAGTGACAGTCTAGGCAATTTAGTGAGAGTGTCTCAAGATTAAAAAAAAGAGGGGGGGGGTGCTGGGGATGTATGTAGTTCAGTGGTAGAGTACTTGCCTAGGATGCTTGAAGCCCCAAGTTCAATCTCCACTAGAACAACAACAACAAAAAAAATGGTTATATTCAAAGACTCTACCAGCTCCAGCTTCTCAGAACTCCTTCTGTCCTCTACACAGAACCCTCATGATAATGGGGGTGGGAAGGAAGTCTTCTGAAGAAGTCTTAAGAACAGGGCCTAGAAACTAGCCTGCCCTCTTGCCCATTGAGGAGCCTTCCTTCTGGGCACTCCCTATCTGAAAATAGGACCGTGTTTTGTAACTCAAGGTTCCAGTGGCTGTAGCCAAGCTGGAGAAATAAGTGGACCAGAAAAGGAGACCTAGAATGAATGCCCAAGGCCAGGAGAGGGAAGCCCTGGGTCCAAACTCTTCACAGAAAGAACAAAGACACAAAGAACAAAAACACAACTCCCTTTGTGTGCAGTTGGGAGTCTCTGCAAGTGCCTTCAAGTATGCTTCTGGAGAATACATTCAGATTGACAAGCCTCCCAGAGAACCACTTCTGTCCCCAGGGGAAACTCTTTGCTGCATCTTACCACCAGTGGATGAATCTAAGCACCATGGTGCATTAACAGCCGTTCCCAGGTAGGACTGACCTTACTTTCCCCCAATCCTCTTACAAACAGCAAGGCTTCAGAATAGGCCACCATCATACCACTGATTATAAACTCAGGAATGTCATCTGCCACTTGACCTCCAAAAGCCTTGTTCTCTAAATAGGAAGTATCCAAGGCAGCTGGGAAAAACAACTGACCCCTGACCAGATTCAGTGCATGGCCACCCCCAGCAGCATTTGCCTGCTATGGAAGGAGCTGAGTCAGCAGTGGAGAGGAGGGATCTGGAGGGGAAGCCTGTGTCTCCCTCAAAGGGGTGGAAAGGGAGCCAGAGACCAAGAGCCCACAGGCACCATTTCATCAAGAGAATTGGGAACTAGCACCCCGACTGTGAGACATCTTCAACTTTGACTACTTCCCACTTTTCTCCCTCAACTACCCTTCTACCCTGCATGGCAGCTGATTAACTCTTCCACCAAGCAGCAAGATGGCCTGCAGGGTCACCCAAGACTTCTGCTTTGCTGAGTCATGCTCTATGTTTTCTGTAGAAGCCCTTGCTTTTCTTCCTTCATCTGATCCACTTGAGAATGAGAAAGATAGGGAGACCAGGGCTGATGGGGAACCACCCACATGGCTTCTGCTGTGATGTGGGAAGGATCTGAGAGGGGCATGTAGCTCCTGAGAACATAGTGAGACTCTTCTAGCTAGGCTCAGAACATCATGCCCCATATGCACCTGCCTGGGAGGCAGCAAATTTGCGATGTTTTAAACAGAAAACACATTTTGTTTTGCTTCTCCACATTCTTCTCTCCGATGAAGTAGAAGCTCTGTGTCAATAAGTCAGAAGGAGAAACTGAGTCTCTAACTGGTTAAAGACCTAGACATGATTATCAACACAGCCTCTGAGGCTCCAAGGATCTCTCCAGACATCATGTGTCCTGCAAGAAGGGTCAAGGCAGCACCCACCCAACTCCAAGAATTTGACAGTAGTATTCACCAGGGAGCTGGTTTGCATGCTGAACCCTTGCCTTCAATGCAGAAAGAAATCTTTCTACCCTCTGACTTAGAGGCTTTGGGCTGTGGACTGAGCCACCTTCCTAATCTTTCTTCAGAGCACAAAGGGCAGCGGGTAAACACCGTTCTGGAAAAGTCCCAGTCCAAGAATGCATTCAGACCTGATGCTCGTTCTCATCTCACCTCCCCTAAACTCTCCTCCACCTTCCAAGTTTTCAGCCTTCTCATCTCTGAGGTTATAGCCTGAGGAGTGGGCAGAACACAGTCTGCAGAGAGTTCAGTGTTGCTGCTGCTGAGGTTGTATTTGGGCTTGTGCTTGCCAGACCTGTACCAGTGCATCCTCCACCTTTGGTAAAGGGGATAAGAATATCTATAACCTAATTTAGTCCTAGCCAGAAGGGAAGGAGGAAGGGAGGGAGGAGGGGGGAGGAAAGGAAGAGAAACAAGCCCTCCACACTGCTGAGCTCTGGACCCCTCACTAGGTTCCATTTCCCAACCCTTCTGTGAGCTCCATAGGCAATATGGATTCGGATCCTCTATCTTTTTTTTTTCTTCAAGTTACATCTCAATCACAATCTCCTCCCTACTCTCCCCTCCAGTCCCACCTTCCCACCCTCTTCCCCCTCAATCCCCCATCCTCTTCCCTTTTTTTTAAGTTTAAGGTATATCTTTTCCCCCCAACAGCTCCCCCTTTCAGTTCAATAAATGGTTCTTTCTCTTATAACAATAAATACAATACAAAACAACAGAAATAAATAGGCCACAAATTATGAGAGTTATATGACTTAGTATACATTCCCAATGTCCAGTCCATATGTATTTGGCACCTGACTTTAACATTCTACTATCTAACCAGCTCCATGAGTTTAAAGTTCTATATCTAACTCAGCTTTCATACTAACTTGCATCACAATTTTAAAAACATCTTTTTAGATCCAGAACACCCTCTTGATTCCTAAACAACTCAAAATTTAACTATGAGACTCCAGCTATCTATTCTTCAACCACTTCAGAGACCTGAGAGATAAATATATCTGATTATATAGGAAGTGCAGGGCCCGCAGCTTCCAAAACTAAGAAATGACATACCCGTGGCTGCCTGGACAGTTCCCATTTTCTCTCCATACATTACAGCATCAATCTTCAGCCATTTGGCCCCATTTCTTTGACAGACATTGATTGTAGAGCAGGAATTATGAAGGACTTGCCCACCCTGTCTTGGCAGAGCTAGGCTGTCGACTTACCTGCTTCCAAGTTTTGTCCTTTTTGGACAACATTCTATCTACAGTTGAAGCAAGGGGTTTTTCTTGCCAAAAGATGAGCTTGCCACTAATTCAACCATCTCCCACTGGATATTCTTCGAAGCTCATCTTCTACTTGAAGTAGAATAGGGGGTGCTGTCAGGAGCTGACATGTCTCGATATCAAAAAATGTAAAGTTAAGAAAACATCTTTGAATGCCATATTCTGCAGATCTCTTGAGGTTTTTGAAGATGCCCTATCTATCTCTTATATTTAGATAAGCAAATATTGCTTGTCTCTTAGCAAATTGATTTCTGAGTAGCTTAGAAAATAACTGTGATAGACTGTCATAGTAACTAACAAAATGACAAGCTTGCATAACTATTAGTTTGCATTTCTTAATTATCCTAAACAGTTTATGACAATTGGTAGCAAAAGGCTGAAACTTCACATTTTTTTTTTTTTTTTTTACCCCCTAACCCTTCCATCCCACTCCTCTGGAGTGGATTCTCTATCTTTACTGAGCCCTTTCCCCACCACCCTGGTTGTCCTCAAAGTCTGATAGTTCTGTATTCTCTGTCCTGGGTTTGATGACCTCATCAACTAGCCTGAGTTCTAGGAAGACACTCTGTGATCCTCCTCTGTGTGGGTGGGTACTAAAGGTGCTTGTCTAGGCCTGTTTGTGTGATCCAGAGACTTGGACAAATCTCTTCCATTTCCTGACTTGAGGGTGGGGGAGGTTTCTCACCAAGAGTGAACAACGGCCTAACGGAACTCAAGATAGGTAATATCTATCAATGCCTCCGATCTGCACACTTGCCACTCTGTCTACAAAGATTAGATAGTGAGAGCTTGGCCATCAGATTCCAGATACATAATATCTCCTTCTTTCTTGTTAGCTGGTGGCTTCTATCAGTGTCCCTGTGTTTTCTAGAGAGAAGCCCTGGTGGCTGAGGGCTTTTCTTTCCATTTCCTTGTTGTCTCCAAGCTGTTCACTGAGCATGACAATATGATCAATCACCTTACCCAGTGCACCCCAATGTCTACGTCCTAGAACTGGTACTGTAGTGAGAGTTAAAAGGCTGGCTGCACAGAGGCACAGAATTAACAAAAGTACGGAGTCTTAACGAATAGGAGTGCCTTTGGCTGGTGGCTGTACCCTGAGGACAAAGTTTGGCAGCCAACTTTCACAGGTGAGTGTCTAAGGAACAGACCCAACTATTGAGGAGTCATATCCTTGAGAGGTCTCCCAGGCAGTCGACCAATGCCTCCAAATCTGTAAGTCTCAGGAGAAAGGTCCTTTGGAACTTCTTCCTAAATGAGTGCTCTGTAGTAGGAGCTGATGCTTGGAGGAGCAAAAGGGTGGGACCCTAACTGTGCCTCCTTCTCCTCCTGCTGACACCTCCGACATCAGCCCCACCTGCCCATGTCCCCAGAACTTGTCTCTCTTACCATGTTTTCCTGTCCTGTCTAACCAGTCTCAGCAGCTTTGGAAAAGAAGGCTCAACCTCTTCCAGGATGCTGCTGTAAATCCACAAAGCAGGAAGAAATGAGGGAGCTGCGTTGAGTTCACCAACAGGGCTGGGATTCTGAGCAAGAGTTCTCAGTGATCAGAGATTCAGTCAAATGACCTTTCAAGTGTGTGTGTCAGGAGGGTAGGGTGGCAAGAACATGTGCAAGCATGTGAGTGCATGTGTGGAGGTCAGACGTCTAGGCTGTGTCTTCCTCAACCACCCTCTACTTTATTTCTTGAGAAAAGAACCCAGAACCCACTGATTCAGCTAGACTGGCTAACCAGCAGTCCCCAGTGAGTATCCTGACTCCAACTCCTCCAGCAGGGATTGTAGACACCTACCTCTGCAATCTGTATTTTGATGTGGGCACTGAGGGGATTGAACTCAGATCCTCACACTTGCATGGCATACATATTATCCACTGAGCCATCTCTCCAGTCTCTAGACAATTCCTTTTGCCTGGAGGCCCCAGAAAAAAAAGGTGGGGGGGAATCCAGAAGGATTCGGTGTGGAGGCAGTTTAGTCAAGGTAAGGCTGAAAAGCCTATATTTTAAACTACGCTAATGTTTATTCTCTGGTTTGCATTTATCAAGTTTGTTAGTGACAATGTGATTATCGAAGCCAAAGCATGTCTGTCTCTCTCCTTCCTCCCCCCCACCTTAGCCTACTTCTTTCTTCCCCTTTCTTTTCTGTTCCCACCCTGTCCTAGAAGCCTGGAGGAATCTTGGACTTAGAGGTCCTCACCTCAACTGAGTCTCTCAGCATCTACAAGTGAATTCCGTTAATTTGGGAAAGATTTATCAGTGCGGAGGTTAATTGTCTTTCCCTGACATGCTTTTACTGAATACATCTGGGTGACAAAATTAATTTCCTCATTAGCTATTTCTGAAAGTGGAACAAGCGGGGGGGGGAGAATCAGTGCAGGGAGGCAACTTTATACAGTATGAGGCTGTCCCTGGGTCACCTCCCAGCACTCACCCCACCCAGCAGCCAGGGACACCCAGGCCAGAGGTCAATGGTCCAAGATGACTACCAAGGATGTCTAGGCTGAGGTGAGTAGGGGCAGGTTCTCCAGTCCCAGGAGCTGTGGGGGGAGTACTGAAACCCATCTGGCCCTTTCCAGACCCAGCAGGAAGCTGCCTTGTGCTTGAACAACTCAATCTTGGCCCTTTTGAGCAGAGCAGGAGTTGCAGAAATAGATGAAGATGGACTAAACAGGATTATCTCTAGGACCACACCAGCCTGACCTATAAAGCAAAGCCAAGTTCATCCTGAAGGCCCAGGGTACCCTCATAACACATCCCCTCACATGGAAACACCCTAGATCCCTGCGCTGAAGTCAGTCCCACTGGGAAAGAAAATGAGATAAGAGGTGACCAAGCCCTGGAACTAACTCAAAGTTGGAGACAGGTAACTCAAGTCACCTACAAAAAGTTCACTCATGAGTGGGCAGCAGAATTGGGTTCTTGGGTCATGCTCGCTTTCTCTAGGGCTGTTTATAGAACAGTGGTCCTCAACCTGTGGGTCATGACGCCTTTAGAGGTCAAATGACCCTTCTACAGGGGTTGATTATCAGATATCCTCTATAACATACTTATATTACAATTCATAACAGGAGCAAAATTACAGTTATGAAGTAGCAAGGAAAATAATGTTATGGTTGGGGGTCACCACAACATGAGGAACTGTATTAAAAGGGTCACAGCAATAGGAAGGTCAAGAGCCACTGCTAGAGAGGGAATGACTGCCCACATACCTAATTCCTAGCCCCAGGTATCACACAAACATGGAGTCTCTGGCTACCTCAACCTTGTCCTGCTCTCCTAGTCCAGAGACTCCCTTCAGCTACATTCCAGTTAAGACTTCTCAAGACAGAGATAATAAAAATATTCAAGATGCAATGTACCAATGTTTCCATTTGTCCCCACCTCAGATTCCTCTGGGCAAGCACATGCCACTGCTCCATTCTCTCAGAAAAGGAAACAGAAACCCACTAGGTCAGAAGACTGTCATGGGTCATCAGCAGGGACAAAGTCCAGATCAAAGACTGACCTCTCTGGGCATTCCCCATACCATCTGTGATCTCTGAGGGAGACTCCAGCCTCTGTGTCATCCCAGACCTCCCAAAGTAACCTTGGACTGTTTCATGATCCCTGATCTCTTGGAGAACCCCCAATTCTTTGTGTCATTCCCAACGTTCAGGAGATCTAAGTTCCCATGCCATCTCTGGCCTTCTTAGAAACCCAGCCTCCTTTGTCATCAATGAACTCCTATGGAACCCAGAGCCTCGTGCCATCCTTGACCTTCTGGTCAATCTCAGTTCCAATGCCAGAAGCAACAGACCACCATGTCATTGCCGACCCCCCTGAGTGACGCCAGTTCTGTGTGGTTTTCCCTGCTTGTCTAAACTCCAGGACCCTTCCCTTCCCCAAGTACCCTAGACAAGCAAGAGTGCCAGAGTGCCAGGCTTCCATTTCAAGGGAATTGTGCTAAGCACTTTTTGACAACCCTTGTCACTCAACGTCCATCTGTTCTAAGTCCCCAAAGGATATCTGATGTTACCAGACTCTGTAACAGCGTCACTGCCCTCAGCCTCCTGCAGGGTCTCTGGAACAGGAACTCCAACTTCCATGTAGACGCTACACTGTTGAGAGACAGGGAGTTGGTAGTGGGATGGGACCAAGGAAGATTTGTTCCTGGTCTCCCAAAGTAGAAAACATGCTGCTTGCCTACCCACTGTGACCAGGAATGAGCCTCAAGGTACCACCACACCTCAACATAGCCCATGGATGAAGAAAATGGCCCACACTCATGAGACTAAAGGGAGCTAGAGAAAGATTCCTGGAGGCACCATCATGAAGCTGGGCTTGTGAAGAGAAGTCTGCCATACCAAAGAGGTAGAGTATGACGAGGACTAGAATTCCAGCCACCCTGGGATTAGTCCATTCCTAGACTTGCTGCCCTGCTCTCCCATAACTCTCTGGGCATCTGAAATGGAAGGCTGATGCAGGAAGCACCAATTCATAGTGAAAAGTCCTCAAAGTCTGTGCATAAGCATGCTCAGAGCTGTCAGAGCCACAGACACATCTCACCTAGAAAGTAAGGAACACCAGCAACCAGAGGCTACCAAATGTGACGGTTTCCTCAAGAAAGAAGAGAGTGCGGGACTGGGGACAGCTTGCTCTACAAAGTGCTCACTGTGCAAGCCTAAGTTCAATTCCCCAGAAGACTCACATTTAAAGTTTTTTTAAAGCCAGGCATGGTGATACACTCATACAATCCCAGTGCTGTGGAGGTGGAGTCCAAAGGACACCTGGGGCTCATTGTCCAGTTAGCCTAGGCTGCTTGGTGAGTACCCGGCCAGTGAGAGAGTCTGTCTCACAAAAGAAAAAAACAAGCTGAGCATGGTGGCCAATGTCTTTAATTCCTGAATCCAGAAACCAGAAGTGGGTGGATCTCTGTGAGTTTGAGGCCAGTCTGGCCTACACAGTGATTTCTAAGCTAGCCAGGGCTACAAAATGAAACCCTGTCTCAAAAAAAAAAACAAACATTTTTAAGAACAATTTTTTAAAGAAAGAACCTGAGGAACAACAGGTGAGGTTATACTAGGACACCAATACACATACAAATAAACCACACACACAAAGACAGTGGCTGAAGAGAAATTGCCATGCATTGGCAATTGACGTCTCAGACAGTCTCATAGAGGAAACTGGAAGGTACCATCTGGAACCCAGGCCCAGTGGGCATATGACATCCTGGCCAGTGACGTGGCCCAAGAGATTCTGTGGAACTGGAAACTATAGAGCCTACCACATTGTAGGGTTGACATACTCCGACAGAAGCAAGCGTCGTATCACAGAGTATTGGTGCTCACAGGAGGAATAGCATTAACTACTCAGACCATTCACCTGGACCACACCAGTCTGACATGGGCAACAACTCCAGAGGTGTCTCTGAAAAGGCACAGGGGTGGCCTCCATCAACTCCATTCATGGGTTTCTGGGTGTTTCTAGGCGATCTGGCACACCTCCCTTCCAAAGCCAGGGAAGGATCAATCGCTCAGTAAAAAAAAAAAAAAAAAAAAAACAGGTTGTGTAAAACCTGGGGCAAGAAAGAAACCTGCTAGGTAGCCCTGGGATTTAGGACTACTCCTATCTGACTCCATAGGGCCAAGATCTCAGAATACAGACTCCAGCCCGCAATCCAATCTACGTAATGTCTCTTTTAAGACTCCCTTACCAGATTCTAAGTTGCGTCAAATAGACAGTTATATCTAACCAGAATACCCCCTCTACTCTAGTCTCTCCCCATCTTCTAATCCCCACCATCAATGAGCTAGATTGGATCTCACCATGAGCCCCTCGTGGCCCCCTTCCTCCATCTGACCCCTTTGGGGCAGACAAGCATGTCTGGCTGAGGTATTTCTCCTTTTAGGGAGCATCCTTTTTACTTGGTCTGTCTGCTGTAGGCTAAGGGACCCCGATAGCAAGGACTTGGGCACTAGGTGCCAGCAAACCCTTTGCCAGGTCTTGCCAGAGCCTAGTATCCAAGAAGAGGGCAGAAAACGTGTGGACTCCGCTGTGTATCTCCACACTGGGGTGTCATTTTCACTCTTCACAATTCATATCTATGAACAGATTAATAAAATCTACTAATGATGTATTAGGGAGGGCCAGCTGAGAGGTATGTAGAAGCCAGATGGCTGGCCCAATCCCCCGGGCCCTGTGTCTGAGGCTGGGAGCCAGGCCTGGCAACCCATATCCCACATCGGACCCCTTACACAAATTCCCAGGTAACTGTGCTCCCTCTAGTCCTTGCTCTACCTCTGGGGACTCTGCTATCTACACAGGGCCCTGCCCCTGTAGAGAAGCCTCTAGATAGAGAGACACCATCGAGAAGTGACCACCAGCATGTGGGCCACTCTGAAACACTATTCCACAGCATAAAAAGAGGAACGTTCAAAGTGTTTGGTCTGGAGGAGTAATTTGCTCCAGTGAGGGAATTTCCTTCTCTTCATTTTTGGAAATGCCAGGAAACACAATTTTAAGTGTGATCAGATAGCCTAATCAGCAGCATGGCACACTCACCCAGGGTTCCCCGTGAAAGGAGTCATGCTCGGACCTCTCAAAACATGAAACCATTTGTTTTGCTTTCAGAAAAAAAAAAAATCCCTTATGTCCCAAATATGCACACACACATACACAAACATACACACACACACATACACACACACACACACACACCAGCTTTCATATGCACACACACACACACACACACATACGCACACACATACACACACACATACGCACACACATACGCACACACATACGCACACACATACACACACACATACACACACACATACGCACACACATACACACACACATACGCACACACATACACACACCAGCTCTCAGTTCACAGTGAGTATGTGCCCCTTGGCCTTTCCTGTGTTGCTCACAAAGGCCCAGGGCACAGACCCAGGTTGGGTGGAGGTGCCCGTCTCTGCTTACATAGGGCATGCCCCAGTCTCCACGTCCCGCCTGCCACAGCTAGTGAATCACTGGGGCAGTAGTTTGCACTTTCCCAATTACCGTAGCTCTAGAAGCTGACTGAAAAACCAGTAGCAGCTGGCAGGAAATGGGTGAGAAAACTGACCACAGATAAACTGCAGGGCTCTACAGGAGCAGGCAGATAGACTCCAGACCAGGAAGTTATGTTAATAGGACTCAAGGCTGAAAGAACTCAGGCCCCAACAGGACCTCAGGACCCACTGAGCTAATGTCGACACTTCACAATGGGGCCAGGCTCCATCCAACGCAAGCACATCCAGACACAGCCATATCCACTGGACGAGAAGACAACTTCAGAAAAGAGAAACACCAAGGCAAGTCCTGGACTCTGGGATTACCAGGTTCCCAGCATCACAGACAAAGGCAGAAGCTACAATGATTTGGACGTGATGTAATAGCCAGGCCGGGGCACACACTCATGGAATTGACTTAACCATTATCCATGAGCTCTCTAATGAGGGTCCCTGCAAGGGAAAAAAGAAAAAGGAAAAAAAAAAAAAAAAGCCTGTTCTAAGACCAGGAAGGGCCGAGGTTCAAGGAGCACATGGGGAAGGTGATAAGTCCAGAGTCTCTGGCCTTCCAGGTTCTCAGATTCTCAGCAGACTCAGATAGCACCATCACAGTTCAGATACAAAACGTGATCACTAGGCTGCAGAACAGACCCTTCCCATGTGTGGTCCTCCTTAACACTCACTGGCATCATAGGAGGTGGGCCAGATTATTCTGTATTATCTCACATTTCAGAAGAGCAAACACAGACCAAGGATTAGTATATGTAGCTCTGCCCAGCATGGCCTGTAAGCCAGATGTATAAGTACTGTCCTTTCTCTGCATTGGATCCCAAGGGCCTCTCTTCACAATGAGCCATTAGTTGCCAGGGAAGGGCAGCTAGCTGGAGAGGTACAGCTATGCCTGGCCCTATATCTGAATAGTATGCTGAGCCACAGTGTTTAAAGGTAGTGACCCAGGTAGACAGTTGCCCAGCACACCACCCCTGGTAGTCCATTTCCTGAGGGCACCCACTCTTTTTGCACCCAAAGTAGATCCAGGCGTTCTTCAGAGAGCCACCACAGCAGGAAGTGACCAAGCTGTGAGCCACCAGCTTCACTGTGACATGCTTTGTGACAAGCTGCCATGGCAAGGAGCTGCAGCAGCTGACTGCAGTCCTTGGAAAGGGACAGAGCACATCTGGAAGGCGGGTCTGAGTGCCCACGAGGCTCAGGGTGAGATTCCTGTCCTGTGTGGAGAGGTTGAAGAGAACACCTGCCCTGTGAGCAGGTGGTCCCCTGTGCTGGGCCCCTGGGCTATTGCTTGGGTTAGCAAGACATGCTTCAGCTGGGTCTGACTCACTCTCGTTCCTGGAACCATCTGAAGGCGGGAGAGGATGCTGTGGGTAGGTTCCAACTGTATCATCTGGGCTGGGGCCGGTAGCAGATGGTCCTTATTTAAAAAAAAAAAAAAAAAAGACATACTTCCATGTGGGCTTAAAATAGCACAGTGTTCACCATCTCACCATCAGCTGAATGGGGAAATGTACGAGCTAGTTGTTCTCATGGGAGTGGGCATTGTGGGGTTATAAGCAGGAAAAAGGGACCTAGGCATCAGCTATGGCCAAGAGAGATTATGGTGCCCACCCCATGCTTGGCCTCACTTTCTCAGGTGGCTAACCAACCCAAGTTCACAGCAATTTCAAGGCCTCAGGACCCTTCCAGTTACCTCAGTGAGCCTCAGCGAAGCCACAGACTTGATACACAACTAGGAGGCTGGACAAGGGGACAGCAGCACTTCCTACTGCCCTCTCATAGGCAGCTGGGGAAACCCCTTTTTCATCCAGAAAGTGGGGAAGACGTGGATACCCACTAGAGATCTGAAAGTAGTGTTGGTCCTGAGCTGATCTCTGTACTTGGACCTGGAGGAAATGTGGAAGCCGGCCTCCAGTTCTGCCCCAGAGAAGCTCTCGTATCCGCCCCCCACAGTCAGCCTGTCTGTGGCAGGTTACTTCCTCTTTGAACCTCAGTTTCCTTATCTGTCAGATGGAGCAAACATGGGGACCTGCCGTGGGAGAACCCCAGCACACGCAGGTGCTCTACACAGGGAACATGGCATGGCCTGTCTCTCTCTAAGGGAGGAGGGAGCCCTCTGCCTTTCCTGTCACATTAAACAATACCTCTGTCCATACTTAAATTGCACTATGTTTTGGCAGGTAGAAATGTCAGCTCTGAGATGCTGGGCCCCACCCCGCTCTCCCTGGACTTCTACTATGTGGATATGGAGGGAAAGAACCAGAAGTTGCTACACCTTACTCCACGCTAAGGAAACTCCTGGTGGGCAGCCCTGATTTCCTCCTGCTGTACAGACCCTGAAAGCTCAAGAAATAGGAACCCAGGCCACCATAGCCTTTGAAAGAGAAAAGACTGTTGCCAGACATGTGGCAAAGAAGAGAAAGCTGAAAGGAAGCTAGAGGCCTCCTGACATGCCATCCAGTTAGGGTCTTATCTGAGGTAGTTTTCTACTGAGCAGGGCCCACTCTTCTTAGGTCTTGGGGGTGTACTTTGCTAGTAGATGTACAGCAATCAGCTCCAGGGAATAGGGAAATTTAAAGTAGCTCTGGTTGTAACTTGTGCCTACTTGTATGGTGTAAATACTCCTGCCTTGGCCAGTTTCATCACTGAAGGCAAATTCAGGAATAGCAAAGCATATTCAACTGTCCTGAGCGCTGGAGTCTTACACTATGAGAACAGATGGCCCTTCCCACAAGAGGCTTACTACCTTCTCAGGGGACCAAAAACAGGCAGGGACCAGTTTCATCTGGAAGGCAGAGGAGTAGAAGGGTTATTGACTGTTACAGGTTGGGTGTAAAGCGTCCCCCACAGGTTCACGTGTTTGAACACTTGGTCTTCAGCTGATGGTGCTATCTGGGAAGTTTCTGGAACCTCTAAAAGGCAAGGCTTGGTGGTTTGAATGAGAAAGGCCCCCACGGGCTCATATATTTGAGCACTTTGGCCACAGTTGGTGGAACTATTTGGAAAGGATTAGGAGGTGTGGCCTCATTGGAGAAGGTATATCACTGGGGGTGGGCTTTGAGGTTTCAAAAGACTCTCAATGTTCTTTCTCTGCCTCGTGGTTGTGGATCAAAATGTGAGCTGTTCCTTCCTCTGCCCTCATATACTCTAGCCCTCTGAAACCATAAGCCAAAATAAATACTTTCTTCTATAAGTTGTCTTGGTCATGGTGTTTTATCACAGCAATAGAAAAGCAACTAAGACAAGGGCCTAGGTGAAGGAAGTGGATCACTGGGGCGGCAGACCTTGAGGTTTACAGTCCTTCCCAATTTCCTGTCCCCTCTTGGCTTCTTGGTCCACGGAGATAAGAGTAAACAGCCATGTGTTTCTGCTAGCATGCTTTCTCTATCATGAGAACCTATACCTTCAAAATATCATCCAAATAAATCCTTTCTCCCTGAAGTTGCCTCTTGTCAAGTATTTATCATGATAACCAGAAAAGTAACCATGACCCAGGGATGAAGAAGAGGTTCAATACAGGGTCTTGGGTTGGGCTCTAGGTAGCTGTGCCTAGGTAGATCTCCAGTGTGTTGACCTGTGTGGCTTTGGGTGCTGAGCTACTCTTGGCCTCTACAAAAACAGAGAAAACTAGCATCTAGTTTATTATATGGATAAATATGATGGTTAATGGTGAGTATTGATTGATTGGATTGAGAGATGCCTAGGAAATTAATAAAACACATTTATGAGTGTATCTATAATGGCATTTCCAGAGAGGATTAACTGAAAATAGAAAGCTTTCCCTGAATGTGGGTAGCATCATTCACCAGGCTGTGGTCCCAGCTGGCGTCAAAGGGAGGGAGTCCAGCACATCATCCTGCTGACTCTCCAAGCTTCCTTCACAGTACTGGTGCTATGTGACTACTCATTTGTGTGGCAAATTAACACCTGGCTCTCCTGCTGGGTGAGGAGTTCACAGAGGCATAGGTGACCAGTATTTTGTACAAGGTCACTCTTTGCAATGAGGTACTGTGAACTACAGAATGTCCCCAGCTTTTACCAACTAATTGCTAGGAGTGCTCCAAGTCCTTGGACCAAGAATCCATGGCCTTGGTCAACTCCACTCATCCTAGGAGCTGGGACTGCTTGTACAGAGGCCCATCATCCTACATACTAGGAGCCATGAGCAGAGGAGCTCTATCTTGGTTTGTTCAGCCCCTCAGTGCACTGTGGGATCTCCAAACAAAGTAGCTCCTCAGGAAATGCCTGCTGGTAGATAACTCTGCAGCTCCTACTGACAGGCTGCTAAGCAAGCTATTCTGACTGCAGGATGGGAGCTATAAGGAATCTGACAATTAGGGCCTAAGGAACTCAAGATCCACAACATGTCATATCTTCTCAGGGCTCAATAGGGCAGGACCCAAAGCCAGCCCTCCCATCACTTCACCTTCCCTAGCATCCCAAAGCCCAGGAGATGATGCAGCTGCTTCCTCTGCCATGTGACAGGAGTTGGAGCTGCTGGTATCTCTCTCTGGCAGTCAGGTCCTTGCTCTCCCTGCCTACTGCCAATCTTCTTGAATGCCTGCCCAGTCAGCTACTGTCCAGTGAGAAGCAAGCTGGAAAGCAGGAGCTACGCACAGACAAACAATGAGCACAGTTGTGGGGGCATTGAAGCCACTAGATGTTCCAGGACAGTGTGCAGATTCTTGATTCAAGCCCTTGCCTCAGGCTTCGAGCTCTCTCTATCCATCACACTGTTGAGCTTCTGTCCTGTCATCCAAATGCCAGTCACTTCAGAGGTCCACAAGGAGCATCTGGCTTTGTGTTCTACTTAGTCAACAAGCACATAACCAGCCCTCATATGTGCCATGCTATTCACTCCAAAATTGATATCTGTGCTCTCCATCATTGGCCTTGCTAGACCCCTGTATAGTTATTCCAACCAACTCGACAAGATGACTTTGCACTTGACAGTACGAGGCCCTGTTCCCACAGCATCCAACAGGTCCCCCATGTTCAACCCTGATCCTGATGCAGATGCTATCTTGTTTTATTGAACTGCACCCCTTTAGTCTATGTGCGTGTTCTGCAGTCTTCTAGCTGGCCTGCAGAGTCAAGAAGAGAAGTCCATGCATCTGAGACCTTTGGAGAACAAATGAGCATTCTGCGTGGAGAACATGGGTATGAAGTGGAGAGGCCAAAAGAGTTGGATACAAAGGAGACTTGCACTAGGCTGTGTTAGACATAATGATGATAACAATGGTACGTGTTTTTTCCATGCTACAGTGTCCCAAAAATTTCTATGGACTCTCTCATTAAATCTGCACACGGACCCCCATGACATAGATACTATTCCTATTTCCACTTTACAGGGGAAAGGACTGAGGCATAAATGAATTAAACCCACTTGAGGTCATGTGGCTCACAAATGGCAAAGTGAACATTTGAACCCACACAGTCAAACTTCTAAGTCAATACGCTGAAATAACAAAGACAACTCAAGTGTGTCAGTTATCTGTAGCCATGTGACAAATACCCCCAAACTCAGCAGCCTAATACAACAAGTATGTATGATCTCCTTCTTCCAGGAAGCTGGAAGTAGGCAACTGATCTCTCTAGCTTAGGATGTTCATGGTCAAGAAAACATGGGGTCATCTCAGAACTAGAGGGGGAATATTAGTTCCCAGCTTATCCATTTAGCTCTTGACTAGAGACCTGAGCTCTTTGCCATGTGGATATCTCCACATGGTAAACTTAAGAATTACAAACATGTGAACCAAAGGGAAGTCAGCCACCCTGCAGCCTCATCATAGAGGTCAAGTGTCATTGCTGTCACCATGGTTTGCTCAGAATAGGTGAACATGAGTCTAGCCATAATCAGAGGAAGAGGATACAGAGTGAGCAGCAGATGCAGCATCCCAGAGAGGGGACCAAGAGGGGACCACCTCAGGCCTGACACAGAGACAGAAGTTCACAGAGAACAGGTAGAAACTCTGTCTTTAGTTTGAATCTCTACCATCCACCCCAGGAATCCCATCCCTCCCTGACCTCTGTGTGCACGAGTGTTTGTGTCTGTTGTGTGTTATGTGATGTGAGTGTTTATGTGTGTGGTGTATGTTATATGTGATGTGTGTGCATGAGTGTGTATGTGCATGAGTGTGTGTGAAGTGTATGTTATGTGCATTTAAGGATGTATGTGTGCATGAGTATGTATGTGCTCAAATTTGTGTTGTGTATATGTGTGTGTGTGTGTATACACACACACACACACACACACACATATATATACATATATATTTTTTCATGTGTACACATGTATGAGCCTGCATATGAAGGTCAGAGGTTGACCTCGGGCATCATTTTTCAGGAGCTGTTCACCTTGTTTCTTGAGACAAGGTCCCTCACTGGGACTTGCAGCTCACAAATTAGTGTAATCTGGCTGTCAAGCAAGCCCCAGGGAATTTCCCTGCCCCCAGCTCCCTCCCAAGCACTGGGATTACAAGCACACACCTCCACACCTGACTTTGTGTGTGCTGGAGATTCAGTTCAGCTTCCTCCATGCTTGCAAGGCAAATACTTCACCACCTTCTTTCTCTCCAGCGCTAAGTCAAGTCTTCTTAGGTAAGGATAATGGCTTCAAGGCAAGCTAAGCTCAGACAGTTCCTCCCCTTCCCTTTCACAGTGGGTTCAAAGGTTCACACAAGGCCAACCTAAGCAACTTTATTTCAAATTAACAGGTTTTTTTAAAATGTTTTATTTATTACTTCAGGTTACATCTCCATCACAGTGTCCTCTTTCCACCCCTCCCAGTACTGCCCTCCCAATCCTCTACCCCTATCCCTTCCACCCCACTCCTCTGGAGTGGAGTGTCCCTACATATCAGTCCCCTGCCCCAGTTCAGCAGTCATATGAGGGCCAAGAGCCTCCTCATACACTGGGGGCCTACAAGGCAGCACCACTAGGGCAAAGTGTCTCACTGACAGGAAACAAAGTCTATGTTTGTGTTCCCTTTGGTGCATTGGTTGTAGTATAGTTGTCCTGTACTATATGGCCAAAATCCGATTATAAGTGAATAGATGCCATGTGCATCCATCTGAATCTGGGTTAGCTCACTCAGGATGAGCTAGGTTTTTCAAAGATGAGTCCAGGGAGGAGGGATGTAGCCAAGTGGTAGCTTACTCACAAACTAAGTGCTGAGGAAGATGTAAGCTCCTTTTTTGTCTTTTTCTGTTTGTCTTGTCTGTCTGTCTATTTTATTTTATTTGGTTGAGTTTGAAGGGTTTATGATTGTTTTGATACAGGATGTACCCCTCTCTGACCTCACACTCACAATGATCATCCTGCCTCAGCCTCCTTTGTGCTGAGATTACAGATATGCAACACCAAGCCTGAATTTTGTTTTTAAAACATACTTCAGCTGGAGCTTGTGGGGAGGGGCGGAGTAAGCCTTTAATTCCAGCACAGAGGAGTCAGAGGCAGGCAGATCTCTGTGAATTTGAGGCCAGCCTGGACTACAGAGTAAGTTCCAGGAAAGCCAAGGATACACAGAAAAACTTGTCTCAAAAAACAAAAACAAAAGGGCACATACTTCATAAAGGTCATCTACATAGTTGGCTATGTAAAAACAAAAACCCAGCCTATTTATGTTATTCTGGCATCAGGCCAGAGCTGAGGCACCACCCCCACTCCTCCATGTATTCTCCTTGCAATTCAGTCTGCCCCTCATTCCTCTGAACAGACTCCTGTTTCAGCTTTACCTTTTATTCCCTGCTGTCTGTAATGGAGACACACCCAAAGACTCCTGAGCTAGTTTCCTCATCAGTTGCTTCTTGGGGTCATGCTCAGAACCTCCTGTGAGTCTGAGCCCAGTCACTTACTCAGAGACTATCGATGGCTCCCCATGGCCAAAAACCAAGACCCAAACTGGAAACAGGAATTCAAGATCATCTACCCTGTAGCCCAAGGCTCACCCTAAGACACCTGACTGCCTAAACTGATCCGCATGCCTCCCAGCTGCCTGTGTCCATGCCTTCACCCACTGTGTTCCCTAACTTCCAGTGCTTTCTTTCCCTGACCAAATTTTCTCTCTTGGGTCTTGGTCATTCTTGAATGTCAAGTTCATGCCTTATCTTTTCTGGGCCTCTGCAGAACACTTCCGCTCCCCAGTTCTGGACTTCACAAGACCCAAGGCAAGCCCAGCAATGCCATTTAAGCTTCTGCACTGCAAGCAGACTAACAGATGCCTGTGAGCGCCTTCCCTGTGCCTGCACCACCTTAACCTCGCTGTCCATCTGTGTCCCCCTGCACTTGGACATCCAGCCCTTCCTCAAGCAGCTCATAACGTCCTTTCTTCTAAATATCTGCTTCTCTATAGCCTGAGCCTGGACAGACAGATTTCTCCATACCTTAGCCATTCCCCAAAGACATTCTCACTTGTCACCTTGTCAGTCACACTAGGCACAGAGACATCTTTCTACTTGCCAACCATGACTGTAAACCCAAGAGTGTTCACCGAGTGTCTAGAGAACTATAATGAACCATGGCTTTTTTTTTTTTTTTGAGAGTGTTGAAGAGCAACGCCATGGAGTGCACTGAGTCCCTTGCCTCATGCAGATGAGAAACAGCAGGTAACAAGGTAGAGGTTGAACAGATCCACAGTGGCCCTCCTGTCACCAGCCTCATGAGCCTCCTGCTTACCAGGCCCTATGAGATAACACCAGTATTCCTCACCGCCAGGATGCTTCTGAACCTCATAGGCACACATTGTTCATCCATAAACACTGGCAACCAGCACATTATATTTGTTTTTTTGTATTTTGCTAAGGAGGAGACAAGACCAGTGGTTCCTGAGTCACATCCCACCAGACCGGGGCCATTTACAGAAAAGGCAGAAGTTGGGCCTGGGAAAGCTCACAGCTAACAGCAGATGGGGCCTGCCTTGGCTCCTGGAAAGTCCTCAGCAGCCAGGTGCCTTTCTGGAAGTCCCCTAAGTCTTCAGACTAAGGCCAGCAGCTTCTCCCACATGGTTTTGGTCTCAGGATTTCTTAGCAAGGCTCTTTAAAGCACTGGGCAGCCCAAAGGGTTCATGTTTGTGGTGTTTATTGAGAAAAGTTAATAAGTATGCTTCAATTTGGGCCAAAGTAATAACTAGAAGGGCTGGGGGTGTGGCTGAGTTGTAGAGTGCTTCCCTAGAGTGTGTGAATCCTGGGTTGTCTCGGGTACTGTATAAACTGGGTGTGCTGGTGCATGGCTGTAATCTCAGCACCCCGGAAGTAGAGCCCTGAGCTTCAGAAGTTCAAGATTATATCCACAAACAAGACAAGTTCCAAGCTGGCCTGGGATGCACGAGACCCTGATTCAAAACGTAAAAAAACAACTGGAGCCAGACCTGGTGGCACAGGTCTGTAATGCCAGACATTTGGGAGCTTTTCACAGTGGGTTCACAAGTTCACAAGTTCAAGGCTGGCCTAAGCAACTTACTTTATCTCAAATTAACAGGTTTTTAAATGATGAGCCCAGCGAGGAGGGATGTAGCCAAGTGGTAGCTCCTCACCTAGCAGGTAAACACCCTAGGTCCAGTCTCCAGCACCATCAAAATCAATCGATCATAGCCATGATTAAATGCATTACACATTTAAATAAGTTTCATATTTCAAGAGTAACTATTCTCCAAAGTGCCACTGAGAACGAAGACAGCCCGAGCTTGTCCAGACATTTAACTCACTAGCAAACAGCTGGTTATAGTTCAGCCCAGGCTACAGAATTCTGCTGCTTAGCTACAGTATGTAAAGAAAATTGAGCCTCAAACAATAGAGTTGAGAAAAGTCAATGGGCCTTCTTAGGTATTTGTAGATTTACTTCGTTGTTACCACACTGACACTTGGAAAGTGGTAGTCTCTTACATGCTAATAGCAACCCATTCATCTGATGCTCCTATTGTTGAGAAAGGGCCTCAAGTATCCCAGGCTGCACTTGACCTCTCTCTGTTGCCAAAGATGAGCCTGAACCTCTGATCTTCTAGTGTCCGCCTCTCCTGTGCTGAGATTACAGACATGCGCAACCACACCCAGTTTTACGAAGTGTTAGGGGGACCAAACTCGGGGCCTCCTGAATCCCGGGCTGAGTCATAACCCAGCCCTGACATTTTTATGCATAGTGACATTAAAACCCATTAGCCATTATGCACTGTGAATAGACTGGTTTTATCCATTCATGATTTTGCCACATCGTGAGTCACTCGTTAGGCAAATATTGATTCATTGAGTTATGCAGATCTAGGGGAATGTTGACACATATTACCACTCAGGCTCACCATCACAGCCACTGCTTTACCAGGGAAGTCTCTGTGTGCGAGCGATCTGTTAAACTCACAGGGCTGAATAAAGGTTTTCTAAAAGTCAGGTTTTAGTTTGAATGCTTCTGTTCTGTGATTGGCAGCAGGTGCTGTAGGCTATTTTTCTTGAAGCATCAGGCTCTCTTTCTTTTTAAGAAAAGGCTTGAGCCAGGCCTAATGACATAGACTTGTACCCCAGCTATCTAGAAAGCTGTGGCAGGAAAGTTGCAAGTTAAAAGCCACTTGGGGCAACTTAGTGAAACCTTGTATCAAAATTTGAAGGTAGGGACTAGAGAGACAGTTCAGTGGTTAAGAGCATGTACTGATCTTGCAGAGAACCTAGCACTTAAAACTGGCAGCTCAACCAACTGTAACTCCAGATTCAGGGAATCTAAGCCCTCTTCTGGCCTCTCTGGGCAACTGCATTTAGTTATAGGCATATGCCACTACACAGATATGCACACATTTTTAAATTAAATCTAAAATAAAATTTTTAAAAGGTGAGGGATCTAACCCAGTGATAGGGTACTTGCCTGACATAAAGAAGGCTGTGGGACGCCGGGCGGTGGTGGGGCACGCCTTTAATCCCAGCACTTGGGAGGCAGAGGCAGGCGGATCTTTGTGAGTTCGAGGCCAGCCTGGTCTACAAAGTGAGTCCAGGACAGTCAGGGCTACACAGAGAAACCCTGTCTCAAAAAACCAAAAAAAAAGAAGAAGGCTTTGGAGAGGGGAAGGGAGTGAGGGTATGGGAAGAGCAGGAGGAGGAGAGGGAAAAGGCTGGAAGTAAAGGCAAACTGAGAAGAGAGGAAAGGAAGAATGGAAAAGAAAAAGAGAGGTAAGGAGAAACACGGGTTTGAATAACCTAGCTTGTTTTCTTTGTTGTTGTTTGTGAGGGGTTTTGTTTGGTTTTTGTTTGGTTTGGTTTGAGTAAAATCAGTGCTCCATAGAAGGACCACTCTCTTGGTCACAGCTGGAGATCTGTCTCCAAGACACGTAGACTAATCTTGGAGAAGTGTAAAACAATCGTCCCTTATCAACAAGGCTATTCTAGAGGAAAATGTCATTGCTCACAGTGGCTGCATGAGCACAAAGTATACAGTGTGCTTTTATAATGGCTGTGAGAACAGCACTGGGCTCCTGGTCTAGGTGCCTATTGTCTACCTGGCATTTCTCACAACACCAGGACCAAGCAAGCAGAGCAGTCCAAGCAGGCAGCATCCTGTGCTAGTAATTTTGTAACACTAGTTCTACCTCTGGGCTCCCTGGTAGCACCTCAGAGAGACTCAAATGTCCACAAAACACTCCTCAAAAACACTTCTATAAAATAAAGGAGCCAACTGAGCTGGGAAGGCAATCTCAAGTCTAAAACACTGATCTCTTATGGAAAGTTCCCAGAGTTCTAACTAGCAGAGCAAGGCAGAGAGCAGATTTTCATGGAGGATTCCTGCAAATAGCTCCCAGGAGATCACAGTTCACCTGCAGAATCCTCATAGCAACAGGGACAGATAAAGACAGCGGGCAGTGTGTTCTTCTGGTAGATGTTGCAGTGCAGGGCTCATGAAGGCCAGAGTGGTCACACAACCAGACACAGGCTGGGCTGGAGAGATGGACGCTGGGGCAGCCTTCGGGGCCATGGGCCACACTCAGCCCTGAGCTCCAGCTCCAACAGTACATGGAGAAGTTCACACCTATACTTTGTCCTTTGGAGAGGACCAGTGAGTTCCAGCCAAGTAAGATTAAGCTCATGCCTCAGGAGCCATTCCTCTTGGGCCAAGAAAAGTCAGACTCTTCATGATGTTCAGGCATTCCCTAAAGCATCCACCCATTGATAGTGGTTTTAGAAGAACTATCTCAACCATTCACGGAATCCAAACGAATCAAACCAAACCAAACCATTTTTTATCATTCCCTCTCTTCATTTAATGACATCCAAAAAGCAAGCAGAATATTTCTTTTTTGTTTGTTTGTTTGTTTGTTTGTTTGTTTTAGCACAAACTGACCTCAAACTCTTTGCAATCTTCCTGCCTCAACCTTCTGTTTTCTGAGATTGGGGGCATGTACCACCACACACAGTTTATGGAGGCTAGAATTCGGGACTTTGTGCATGCTAGGTAAGCATTCTACCAATTCAGCTACATCCCAGGCCTACCCATGTTGCCTGTGTTTGGTACACTGTGGAACAACATGGTGGATAAAGTACAGTCCCAGAGCCAACAGAGTTTAGGTGCTGGCTTTCTTACCAATGAGCAGCTCTATGCCCCAATTTCCTCAGTTATGGATGAGTCAGTACTATGGCCTTGCAAGTTCAGTGTTAAGACCAAATTGACAATAAAGCGCTCTTACAGGTAGTTCTTATCATGGCCATTGACTAATGTTGTCATCTCTGCAGGAGATTGTTAGTCACACCCTTGTGTACCATCAATGACTGTCTGGTTCTTCAGCCATCCAACATCACATGACCTGGAATCCAGAACAGCTTGAACAGGCAGTTCCTCCTGGCTGCAGCTCCCTGAGTGAGGAGCAATGCACAAGAGGGGGAGACTGTTGCAGTAGACTTACAGGCTGGGAGAATGAGGGCTGCAGGGTCTCCAAGCACCTGTGTTTTCCCCGTAGCTCCCCCAGATGGTCTACAGCTGCCATCCTCAACATTATCACAGGTGCTGGGTAGGCGCTGAGGCAACAGTCAGATTCCCAACCACAGCTCGGCTGTGCTTTGAGCCCAGCCCCTCCCCATTGGTGGGTGCTGCGGGACAGCTCACACCCCAGGCAGTATGGTGTCTGTGGTGCAAAGCAGAGATCCTCCAGACAGCCGGGCAGGCACCACACAAGTGGTGGGAGGCTCTTAGGCTCTTTGCAAAGAGCTTGGAAGGGACTCTCTCCCCAGGTGGAAAGGCATACTGTAGAGACAGGGCATACTCCAGAGACAGGCTCACAAGAGAGGCACAGGGAGAGGCAGCCTGGAGAAGTGCCAGCTGTTTTGACCTTTGCCTCTCAGAGGACCTTTTGCAAAGAGTGACAGGGTTGACACAGGTGATTCACACGGAAGTGTGAGTGAAAACCAGGCAGCAACTTCCAGATCCTGAGCACATTCCATGTGTGAAAAGGGGTAGCTGAGGGGCCAGACAACCACACCCTCTCCCAAGTAAGGCTTCTCTGATGGATGCTTACCTGAGCTTTATTTGGGTTGATTTAAATGGGTTATGTCCACCCCATACTTCATCACCAGTGATGTGCTGGTAATTTTCAAACTGTAATGATCTTAGACTTCTTTTTCAAGAGAATTGTGTCAACATTGCTCGCTCTTATTTCCAACATTGGGAGCCAAGGAGTGTAGGTGAATTGGGAATAGAGGACACATTAACCAAAGGCAGAGGAGGAGGAGAGGCAGCAGTTCAGACTCGAGAATGGAAAAGAGAATGAATAGGACTTGGGTCCTGGCGGTGCAGAGTTCAGCATGTACCAGGAGCCATACACACGCTGTCTCCCGTTATCCCAAGAAACCTGAAACCAGAAGGACCCTCCCCCTCCATGGACAGGTTAACCAAAGGTATTTGTGCTGTCACAAGAGCAGGTGGCTTCAGGCTCTTCCCTCTGCACAGGCTGAGACTAAGGAACAGGAAGGATGATAAGAAACTTCTGGACAAACACACTGGGGAACTATGTTTGCTCAATAATACACTGTTGGCATTGTCCACATGGGCACCCAAAGCATTTCCCAACTGCTACCAATGACCATTGTTGGAGAACAAGATGTAGCCAAGGCTGTGCAGCAAGAGTGCAGCCAGACAACATAAGCAGATTATTCAGGGTTCAGGAGATTCGGGTCTCAGGGTCAGCCCTGCTTCCAGCATGGTAGGACCCATGGTCAGGTCATGCATGTCTTTTCATGAGCTTCCTTGCCCTATAATATGGTCAGAAGAGGGTATAGCTTCTGGAATCCCCTAAATGTAAATATAATGAGACATCATCAGGGTTTGTGTTCACCTAAAAACTTTTCAATTCCATTGATTGTACACAGACGTGGGCACAAACACACACTCATACATTCACATACATATACACACACTCATACATTCACATACATATACACACACATACACATAATAAAAGGATTTTTTTAAAGCTTTTGAAAGAAAGAAATCCTGTTGTAACTGTGAAATGCTGATGAACCTGGAAGGCATTATTCCTGCTCCCATGCCCTCCTGCCAGGATGGAGGATAGCTTCCACTGTAATGAATGGTAGCCTCGAGCTGTGAGCCAACACAAAGCTCTCCTTCCTTAAAGTGCTCCTGTCACACACTTTATCACACAGTGAGACAAGTAATTAATCCACTAATAACATCTGACATAACATATTATATTACAGTCTTTTGTAATAAGGGCATCTAATGTCAAACTGCCCTACTAGTCAAATTTTAAGTATGCGAAAGGGTTCTGATAATTGCAGGCACAATGTGCAGTAGACATCTAGGACTTATTCATGTGTTATAACTAAACCTTTGACAAGCACCAACAACCCACTCTACCCCTCACCCCCTCACCCCCTCATCCCTCACCCTTTTACTCCATCACCCCTCACCGCCTCACCCCCTCCTTATCATCTACCTGCAGTCTCCCCCCCATCATCCCTCCCACCACCCACCCATCCTGTTTCCCTTCCCCCAATTTCTTGCCCCCTCTTGCACACCATTTCCCTCTCTTCTCAGCCTGCTTTCTTGTACAGCCTAGGACCACATGCCCAGGAATGGCACTGGCACATCAACCATTAATCAAGAAAACACCTCACAGACTGTTCCCTCTTCCCAGATGGCACTGGCTTGTGTCAAGATGACAAAAAGAAAAAGAAAGAAAGAAACTAGCCAGCACAACCATTGCATTCATGGAACTTGCTATAACTATGTTTACCTGCACAAGCCCTGGACAGAATCAAGCCAACAAGACCAGTCTAGCAGGCAGCCCTGATCAGACACAAGGGGTTACAAAAGAATGAAAACATGAAAGTAAGAAGGGGATGTGTTGGGGGGGGTCAAAGGAGGGGGATATTTGGATAGATGTGGTCAAGCAGCATATTATACACACACACACACACACACACACACACACACACACACACACACGAGATAAAATATTCAAGAAAAAACTCAGAAGATGAAAATGTCTATGCTATCAACTGTGCAGGCAATTTCACAGATTAATACTTATTTCTTAACTTGTCAAAATGCAGATGCTGAATATGCACAGCTTTGATATCTTAACACATCTCAGCTATATGGTAAAGTAACAAGAATCACTGTTGTGCAACAATAGTAAGCAGAAGCCTGATTGCACTCATCAGCACTATGAGTATGGCTACTGGGAGTCTGTCCTGGGATTTGGGACTCTGTTGACCCTGCAGAGCAGGTGCAGCCACTAAACCATAAGCATTTTCTTTCTGGCCATAGGTAGCCTGTGGTATGACCTTTCGTAGCATCATTGTCTTCCAAACCAAGTATGTCCAGGTAGATTTGTGTGCCCTATAGCCTGTTGGGTCCACAACTGTGAGTTAGAAACAGCCGTTGCAACCTCACACAGACTGTACTGACTTGAATGTGTCCCAACATTCCTGTGTTGCAAACTCAATTCCCAAAACAACTATGTTGAGAGGAAGCTTTGAGAAGTCAAAGTCAGTAGGTCAAGAGCATGGAATGGTTCAATGAGCCAGCATTGCTAAATTTCTATCTTCTATCTGTCTGTCTGTCTGTCTGTCTGTCTATCTATCCATCCATCCATCTATCATCTATCTGTCTGTCTGTCTCTCTGTCTATCTATCTATCATCTATCTATCTATCCACCCATCCACTAATCCATCTATCTACACATATATATATATATATATATATATATATATATCCCCCAATGCCACCCACCCTTCACTCTTGCTCTTTACAAACACAATATCCGATGACCCTCCACCACATTGTGATAGCACAAGGCTCTCAATAGACCCCTGACCTTGAACTTTCCAGACACCCAAACTGTGTGATGAGTTTCTATTTGTTATAAATCACTCAGGCAAGGAAGCTGGCAAGGGTATGACTACTGTACAGCAGGTAGCCCAATTCTAGTGTGAACAGCCAGCTGGTAATAAAGGCATGGGTGCCTAGGCCAGAGCCCAAGGCCTAACAGGTTCTCACTGGCTAACAGTTCCATCTAAGGTATCTGCGTGCTCCTCACAGTTCTGTAGCAAGTGCCCTGAAGAGATCAAGGGCTCTGTAAACAGCAGGGCTTCTTCAGGGAAGACCTGCACTCTCTCCGTGGGCATGTACATCTATAACCAGGAACTCAGTGCCCAGGAGAATAAGTCCGGCTCTGCCCTGGGACCTAGCAAAGAGTAGACTCATTCCATGTGCTGTAGGGATAGGGCAGACACAGCTCATCTGAGTCCAGGATGGTGTTGGAGAAGAAAGCTCATATCCTGCTTGGGTTTTTGTTTTGTTTTGTTTTGTTTTTTGTCAACTTGACATAAGCTAGAGTCATCTGAAAAGAAGGAACCTCGGTTGAGAAAAATAAACTCACTAAATTGATCTGTGGATAAATATGTAGTTTATTTTCTTGATTATTTGATTGTTGATATAGGAGGGCCAAGCCCCTTGGGGACACTGCCACTCCTGAAACCCATGGTCCTGGATAATATAAGAAGATAAGCTGAGGGAGCCATGTGGAGGGAGCCAGTAAGCACTCTTCCATGACCTCTGTTTCAGTTCCTGCCTTGAGTTCCTGCCCCGACTTCCCTGAATAGTAGACTTTAAGCTGTAAGATAAAATAAACCCTTTCCTCCCCAAGCGGCTTTTGGTCATGGCATTTTACCACAGAAATAGAAAAGTAAGCTAAGACAGTCTACCAGACAGTGACAGGGACCATTCAAAGCTTGGGTCTATTAAAAAAAAAAAATCACCAGGACCCACGGACAGCCAGGAGGGAGACCTAGAAACACATTTCTTTAAGGTGGACTTCACCCCTGACCACATGATTCCTCATAATGGCTCAATTTAGAAGGCAGGGGCTCTCGGAACATCCAGCACAGCAGCGTTGCTGGAGGCTACAAAGTGCAGAAGAAACCTGCAGAGCACCACTGGTGTATAGTATAGGTGCATGGAGGATGAGGTCACAGGGGCCGTAAATGACGCGGGATCAGAAAGCAAGCTGACAGGAAATGCGCCTGCAAGACATTGCTAAATGAGGAAAGGAATGTCTCTAAGCCCATACATAGAATATGATCCAAAGCCAGCCAGAGGAAATAGAAATTACAGATGGATGTATAGGCTCAGAGAAAAGAATGGTAGTTTATGCCACGAAATAAGAGCCATGGAGCTGGGGAGGTAGCTTGGTCAGTAAGGTGCTTACCTCACAGGCATGAGGACCTGAGTTCAATCTCCTGAACCCATGTGGAAAAGTTAGGCATGGCAGCATGCAGCTGTAATCCCTGCGTAGTTGGGCACACTGAGCCAAATTAGGGAACTCTAGGTTCAGTCAGACATCCTGCCCCCAAAACAAGGTCAGGGGCTGGAGAGATGGCCCAGCAGTTCTGTTCCCAGCACCAGTACTAAACAGCTTGCAACAGCCTGTAGTAACTCCAACTCCAAGGGATCTGATGCCTTCTTCCAGCCTGGGTGGGCATCTAAATACACATGTACAGACACATCACAAACACATAAAAACAAAGTGAACCCTTTAAAAAAAATAAAAAGGTTGAAAGTGGCTGAAGAAACCCAGTGCTGACCTCTGAACTCTGTACTAGCACATGTACACACCCACACATGCACACCTGAACATATACAAACACATAAACACATACAGATAAAAGAACAGTATTTACACCCAGGTGGTGCCATAGCAGATTAGTTTTCTCTCTCTCTCTCTCTCTCTCTCTCTCTCTCTCTCTCTCTCTCTCCCAGATACATGCTATAAACACGTACCAATCTTAGGTTCTAGGAACAAAATTCATGTTTTGGTTTCATCTCTCAGATCCCACAAAATTGAGTCATAGCTATAGTTGGCAACGCCTTCTGTGGTTAGCTTCCCCTGGGTGTGCCCAAGCGTCTTGTGTAGGACCTCGTCCTCCTTTTGTCTACAGGGAAAGGTGGACACATTGTTGCAGCGCCTCTCCCAGGACACAGGCAGAGACCCTCTGCAGGAGAACAGAAAGCAGAAAACCAAAAGATTCTGCTTGAGGAGGGGCAACTAACTCTTCCATGTGCTCTCCACAGTATGCTCCCCGCAGGTTTAGGGACCCGTGGAACCAAACAAATGAATGAATGGATGGTGAACGAAATAAGGGCTGATATCTGGTCACATCACAGAGATCCTGGTGTGTAAGTGCAGAGCTCTCAAGTGGGCACATACAGCTCTTTCCAGCACGTTCTCAAGACAATCTCTTCCCTTCCTGCTCCTTGTACTCTCAACTACCCCCTCCCCTTCCATTCCCTCCTAGCATATGGTCTTTGGTCAATTTACATCAGAGATAACCGGGTCCTGTATGGTCTGACCTGAACACTCCTAGTGGCTTCCCCACCTCACCCAACCACCAAAACCGCAAAATAAAATCAGCATTGGAAACACAAGCCCCAAAGGAGGAAGATCCAGTAAACTACTCTTGAGGGGGGAGGCCGATGCTTACCTTCCATGGCCATCAATTGCAGGGCAAGCCATCTTTCCTAGTGCTCTGAATTCTAACCAGACAACCCATCACCATGGCAACCCCCTCAGCTGCCATACCTCACAAAGAGAGAACACCTTTTCAAAGAAATCTACTCAGCAGCATGTCGCGTTAACTTCTGTACTTCTTACCAATCTTCTTGAGACTCCAGGCCTGAGCAGGATCATCTAAAAGATACCGCCATTGTCAAAAGCGGCTCTTCCCTCCTCCTGACCCACCTGGCTCTGGGTTAGAGTCCAGGTGCTTGGGCTGCCCTAAAGCTTGAGGGTTGCAGGGCAGTTAGCTACAGGTCAACTGTTCCATCTCAGAGCACATGTCTGCTAAGGCTCTTTGCATGCATGGTCTCACATCATCACCTCCAGGACAGCCCAGCCCAGTGTGACAAGCTGTTCCTACAGTGCCCGCGAGGAGCAAGGAGTGGTCCTGCAGCAACTCTCTCCATAGTTTCAGCTCCTTCCTTGCACTGCAGCCCATAACCTGACCAAAGGACACACAGGGCCGTACTCAGCTCACGCTGGGCTAGCCCCATGCTAAGAATCGTCCCAAAATGAGATCGGTTTCATCAGCTCCAGATGCAAGAGAGAAAGCTGCCTGGGAAAGGCGAAGTGCTCTGCCCAAGATGAAACTTGCTGGGGTGTGAGCCTGAGCTGCCCTCTTGGGCACTCTTGGCTGGAGCTCTCACTTCATCTGCTTTTGAGCCTTCCCCCTGAGTCCCAGAAAAGCCACTTGGGGCCTCCCTGGATGACTCAGGAAATAATCCAACCTCTCTCACAACTTCCCAGCATCAACACTGTCCCAGGAAGGCAGCCCAGAGGCCAGGCTGTCAGTTTCTCCTGAACCCTATGGGAAGAACTTTTGGATCCACTCAGTGGGATTGAAATGCCAGAGGCAGTGGCTGAAGACAATGTCTTCTTGGTCCTCGGTTTGGACTTTAGAGGGAAGAGGCCAGACACATCTGTGTAGAACAGCTACGTGGTAGAAATATAAGGTACTTCCTGGAGTACCCCAATGTTATTGCAGGCTTTGGGTTAGTGCCTTCTATTCTGAGGGAAGCTTAGGGAGAGAAAGAAATCAGCAGCTCAAAATCTGATGGACACATCCATATCCATGCCCTCTCTAAGAGTCTAAGCTCATAGCTGGCTGCAGAAATGTCTTCATAATTTCATACTGCCCAGTGTCTGAGAAAATTGCTAGGTGTCAAATACTGATGAGCAGAGAAGGAGACAAGGAAGGAAAGAGGGGAGGAGAGAACAAAAGTTCAACTTATAAAATGAACTTGCATCAAGGAAGACAAACAGGATATATGCTTATAGAAATATAAGTACAAGCTCACTCTTGTCTAAGAAAGGGACAAAAGGGAGAATCTACACCAACCAGTTCATTGACTGCAAGAAGTTGGACTTATTTGTGGAGGTTTGTGCCTTTCTGTAGCTACACATGCCTTATAGGAGTAGATATGCTTATGAATATCAGAAAGATGTTATTTTAAGGGCTGCGAAAGTCAATTTAATGTGTCAACATGGCTTGCCCAAGGTACCAGATATTTGGTCAGATGTTATTCTGTGTGTCTGAGTTTCTGAGTCAGACATATACACAACTGGGGAGAGTCTGAATAGAGCAGATTGCCCTCTCATGAAGGTGGAATTCTTCCAGTCAGCTGAAGGCCAAGACCGAGCAGCCTAAACTCCCTGAACATGAAGAGATCTAGCCCAACCTCAGGGTTTGAGCTGTGGTCTCAACTTGCCCTGGTCTCCATAGACTTGGGATGTAACAGTCTCCAAACACACACACACACACACACACACATGCACGCATGCCTGCACACACATACGCATACACATATTGTGTTAGTCTTTCCTCTGCAGAATCCTGACTAACACAGGAACAAACAGGCATTATTTACTGGAGAAGATGACACCATGCAGACAGGGTTTACCAGAGCAAAGCACACACACTCCAGCAGAGGATGAACATGCAATGGGCTGATGAGTAATGGACTAGAAATGCATCTGTCAGGAAACATATCCTATGCCTACAAAAGCTATCAAACTGCAGCGTGCATAAACACTGTCAGAACTTCACTTCCCAGACAGCATCCAGAGTGACCACCAAACACCAGTGTGCATAAACACTGTTGGAACTGCATCTACCAAGTCTTCATCTAAAGACCTATTCAGAAAGTCATCCCTGGGATCCTCATTTAACCCTCCACTGTCAACCTCGAATGAATCAAATGCCTGCCATCCGTACATCACATTTCAGAGGAGGAGGAAGAAGAGGGAAGTACAAAAGAAAGACTAGACAAGGGAAGGGAAAGAGAAAGGGAAGCAAGGGGGGCTTATGGGGATAAAGGCAGAGTGAGCCTCACCAGTTCTCTGGGAAATGCACTAGCTGGCCCACTCACTAGCTCTCTACCCCCAAGCCAGGCTCTTTAAGCCACAGAGGAGCCACCACAGTTATGTACTCTGCACCCCTTCCACATAGCCACTCCCATGGTTCTTACCACTAGCCCAACACCAACTTTGCCTATGGGTACACCCTGCCTACTGCCACCTTGAGGTCATGTTGGCATGCCCTGGCTTTTCTAATGCTGCCTGCCTCTATTCTGGCCAAGGTTCTGGGTGCACAGAGGAGTGCAAGAGTCAGCTCTGCCTCTGTTGCCTGGCCATCTAAAGCCTTTCTAGGTGTTGCACACCATGACCCACTTCCCTCCTGCAGACACCAAGACGGTCAACTGAATGCCCTGTGCCATTACTTTGCAGAGGGTGGACATGGCAGGAGTGAATGTTTTAGATACAAAACTGGGCTCAGCATCTGTGGCACCTTTGCAGGTCACCTGCACTTCCCAGGGGTTGTAAGGAAAACAAGATGAGAGCACCTGACTATCTTCCTGGAAAGAGGAGAAAGCAGAGACAGCAAGTGCCAGTCAAGAGAGGCCATTCAGCTGTGAACTGATTCTTCTGAGTCCTTTAAAGAGATCAGAGCCTAGCCCTTTGCCACCTCAATTGAAGTGAGTGAACAAGGCAGTCACTTGCAAAGAGCATCTTAGAAGATTGATTACTATTTAGAGAAAGTCATGACAGAACTAAATAAATAAAAACAAACACCCAGATGCCGCATTTCAATATTCCCCAAGGAAACAGTAGATTGCCAACTGCAAAATTTTCCAAACTTGGTTTAAATGACCACCAATCTCAGGAGGAGTTTCCACAGCATCACTCCCTAAGAGGCATTTGCAACAGACTAGAGCCCAGGGTAAAGTGGCCCCAGCAGACAGGGTTTCAACTTGTTTTCTTTTCATGAAATAAGATCAGAGTGCAGAGAGTTCCATTCACCCCTAAGGTGACTCATTCGAGCAGGAACACAGGCTGTTCAGGTGTGACACGCAGGGTGGGGGAGAGCAGAACACTTACAGGAATGAATGACATGCAACCCATGGAATGGTGCTGAGTTCAGACCTGACCTGCAGGTGGAGGGGGGCAGAGTGCACTCAGAAATGAATGGCGGGCAGCGTGGGACCAACGCTGAGCGCTGACATGACCTGTAGGTTGAAGGGCAGACTGCATACAAAAATTGTCCACCCCACAATCTGAGTCCACTTCGTAAGTCCTTCTAGCACAGACATCTCTCCGGTCAACACTTCCAGAGCAGGTCACACAGTTGCTTCCTCTTCACCTAATACCCTGAGAGTTGCCAGCATGGGAGCCCTTGAGAGAGTTCTGAGCCAACACCAACCATATAGGAGCTAAGCCATAGTAGGGCTCAGGAATTTTGGACCAGGCACACAGGCCAAATTGCCCTGAAATCACCTGCAGGACACTCATGTCTGGCTCCACTCAACACCATGGCAACCTGCACACACAGCCCCCAACATTTGTAACCAGCAGGCACACCACAAGACTGGTATAAACTCTCCTTATCGCCTAACCGTGACTTGGAACCTGAAACACATTTTTCTTTTCTTTCCTTTTTTTTTTTTTTTTCAATTTTATTTTGTTGAGACGGGGACTCATATAGCCCAGATCATGTAGCCAGGACAACCTTGAACTCCTGATCCTTCTGCCTCTACCTCCCAAGCACTAGAATTACAAGCATGTGTCACCAGACATCTGGCTTATTCACTGCTGGAGATGGGATTCAGGAGGGCTAGATGCATTGTACCAACTGAGTCACATTCCCAGCTCAAAAGCACATGTCATTAACCAACACAAGCACACTATGGTAACCCTGGATTCAGCAGACCTGAGAAGCACTCGCTAGCTGCTTAGACCTGGGCCTTCATATGTCCACAGGGAAGTCATAAACAACAAGTTTGAATGAAGTGACAGTCAGGAGAAGTGTCCCTATTCCCTCTTTATGGCTCCTTTGCTATATTTTTCACCACACTTTTAATTTATGCTAACTCATATATTTTTATACTTGTATAACCCATCTTTCCAGGTGTGGTGGTGCATAAGGTCAGCTTGGTCTACACAGTGAGTTCTAGGATACCAAGGCTATGTACTGAGATCCTGTCTCAAAAACAATAGTAATATAATTTATCTGAATTTCTTTCTCCAACAAGATTGGATACAACAAAATTGAAATAAAACATAACAGGACATAAACTATGCGTTCTTAGCCATCCCTGACAGAGGAGGGAACCGGGGTCCAGGGAGATGGCTCTACATATCTCTCATCTATTCTTCATGGCTTCAAGCAGGACTGGGAAAAAATGAGCAGTGTAGGGACACACACCTCGTGCCATTTGTGTATTTGTCATGGACTTCAAAGGGTCTCCAACTTTGGTGTTTAGAAGTACTTCTAGAGAACCTACAGTAGCATTTCCTAGGAACCTAAAAATGTCCCATAAAATTAAAGGGCACATTTCAAGGTCCCACTGAGGCCACTTTTGGATGGGTGAGACCAAGAAACATGCACTTCCTTGGAAACTTCAGAAAGTGAAGAAGTCATGTGTGCAAATGGAGATTGGACCTTCTGTCCTGTGACTGCAGCTGTCTCATGATGACAGACTCTCACATCCCTAGGGCAGCTTCCCCACAGTGTCCACGCACCGCCTCCCTCATCCCCCCTCCCCAACGCAGCACCTGTGCCACCTGGAGCCTCAGCTGCATGAGACCTCCTCTCTGGCAGCTGCTATACGGCCCTATGCTGCTTTCAGTCCCTGTCCTATGTCCCAGAGCACTGCCAAAATCCTTCCACGCTAGCCCAAGGCCCACCTGGAGGTCCATGCTAGCCACACAGCACCCTCCACAGCCTCATAATGGCCTTCGTGGAGCTACAAACAGGACAGACACAGGTAAGTAAATGTTTGATGAACAAACACGCCATCTTGATTTCTTTCCTCTAAAGCCCTCAGCTCACCCATACACACAACCTGTGACAGCAATGCCCAACAGATCTCTGGCCGGCTTGCAGACTGGTAACCATCTGCCTCTGGTTAGGTGCATCATGTCTCTCATTCTGACTCCCACCATGCCCTCTTCCTCCCTGATCAAACACGATTCATGCCATGAGCCTCAGCTTTCATGCTACCTCCCCTAGATAGCCTGTACAGATGCCATCCACATTCAGAACATATATCCTGAGTGCCTGCCAGGGTCTGGGATTTGGTGGACCAAGCACAAGCAAGCAGCAAACAAGACAGACATTGTTGTCATCTGTGTTCTTGCCACAGCCATGCCATCTGGCTCCTGAAACCTCTGGTTCCTCATCAATTAAAAGAATAGTAAGCATGTTTTCTGTGTTGTAAGAATTCTGTGTTCATTCAGTGGGCTGCCTCTTGGTTGAGCTGCAGAACAAGGAGCAGAAGCCTGCTAGGTCATATTACTATAATTCTATTCCTATTAATCTGTTCACTTTTGTCTTTATTTTTGATGGCTACACACACACACACACACACACACACACACACACACACAATGTATTGTGGTTATATTCACTTCTCATTACCATCTGGCATTGCCTTTTCTTTCCCTCTGAACCCTTTCTTCTTCTCATTTCCATCCCCCAAGTGGCTACACCACTAGAGACAAAGACCCCCACTCAATAATCGTTAATAGCATCATCGTCTTGAGTGGGGATGGGGCCTCCTGAACACATCCTTTATCCATGGTGGACTCTTGTGAAGGTATCCATAGCTGCGGTGTGTTCAGGGTTGCAATGGCAAGGTTTCACGACCATCTTCTTCTTCCCCCAGCTCTTAAATCCCAGCTACCATCTCTTCTATGATGTGTTCTGAACCTTCACATGGTGGAAATGATACAGATGCCCTGTTTAATTCTTAGCTGCAATATGGTAAACAATATCCCAGATCCTTCATCCTCCTTGTTTATTTGGTCCCCATACCCAGACTCTAAGAAAGTACTTTTTTCCTTTGTGTTCAAATGAGACAAAGGAGATACCTGGACATTCCCAAGACTTTAGACCCAGGGTTCCTGACATGCAGGGTTCATGACACTGCCATGCAGCTTTGCCCTTGCAGGTTAGAGTTTTGGGGGAATACCATGCCTCATGCATAAGCTGGACATTCTGTCCCCAGTAAGTAGCTAGCCTGCCAGAGACCAACATACAACAAGTGGACACCCCTGGAAAGAGCCTCTCAGTCCAGTGGCTTTGGGAATGACACCCTCCTTGGAGGTAGGGGAGAGGCAGGCTGGACAGCAAAGCCCCAGGTAATGGAAATGGAAATTCTAACCGACAGCTTGCACCTGGTGTTTTTGCGTCTCCCAGGACAGCTGACGGGAATTATATGTGAAGCTTTGCCAGCACTGGCTCCCCAGCCCTGGTCATAGGTGGCCTGGAGAAATTGCAGCCCATCTCACAGAACAGCCACTTCAATTCCAACCTAGGTGTCCTATGATAGCATTATTTAAATCTGTTCCTGGGATACCTTGGAATGCACCTGGGGTCACCCTTGACCTCAGCTCAAAGTCGCACTGTACTGCCCATCCTCCAGGGACATCCTCATCATATCCTGTATCTCCTGCCAGACCCTAGGTTCTCTCTTGGCTCTAAAGGAGAGAAATTAACACTCCGTCTCCCTTAGGCTCCTGGGACCTAGAGGAAGACTCAGGGCTACTTGTCCAGGCTGGGAGGCCACAAGGTCGCCACCCACAGGGTCTTCTCCAGCAACCCCTGTTCACCTTGCTGGGATCCTGAGCATCTGGTTCATCCTATGACAAACACACAACTACAGCCCCAGACCCAGACATCACAGCTTCTGAAGGTGTGACTCAAAGACTCCAGGGCCTTTCCCAAGGTCACAGGGAACTAGAAGAACAGGACTGGGGGTTGTCCCAAGTCCAAGCCTCCGCACTCTGGCCAAGCCTTTCTGCACACAAACTGCAGCTGCAGCTGTGAACCAAGCAACCTGACCATGTGACAGGGCACTGGCTGTCCTCTAGGGCAGGACACAAGTCTGGGCCCTGGGGAAACCCCGAGTATACAGAAGACAAGGTCCTTGGCCTTGAATTACAGGCAACGAGGTCAAGCCGACACAAATGTGTGCAGATGACCACAGTCAAACCCTCATCTCAGTAGAGCTGGCCCCAGCTGCACAGACAGACAGCTGAATGTCAAGGACAGCCTGATGCCAGCATGAGTGGACAGGAGAAGACTTATGTCAATTTACAGCAAGCGTTATATGGTGGCCAGTCTGGCCCACACCCAGAGATGTTCCAGAACCCATCATGGATGTAGGAGACATGACTGGAGCCTCCTTGCCTGACTTGGGCACGTTTTGGAAAACATATACCATAAGCAGCTTGAGTGAAGCCTGTGTCTGTCTAGAGGAAGGCTCAGGAGGCAGGCTTCCAGGGGTGGGCCCGTAGTCTGCAGGGCCTGGGTGCCAAGGCATATCCCCAGCACCAGGAAAGGCAGAGCCACTCTCCAAAACAGATCTCACATCTACAGTGTGTTAGCCTAGACTGACATCTCACCTGCCTACATGTCTGAGTCCTCCTTTGTGATTGCAATAATGCATTACCAACTCTCTAGAGCTCAACCTGTGGCTGATAAGAACCAATATGCAACTGGATTCACAGCTAAGCTCAGGCAATCATCTGTGCCAAGTCCCTACCTTCCTCATCCTCTTGGGGTCTTGAAACTCCTCCATCATGAGTCCCCTGCCTCTGCAGTTCTGGCTCAAATCACCCTGGGATGCCAAGGACTTCTCCCAAACAGTGACACTACACTCAGAGGGCAGGCCCAACTGGGGCTCTGACATTACCCTACATTCTCCGGCAGACTGCCAAGAGCTGCACCCGCAGAGGAAGTGGCCCCTGACACAGCAGTAATGGCCAAACTAAAGCAAGGGGCTATTTTTATCTTCAGAAGGATCTGCAGCTGGGACCCTGGCAACTACAGGGCATCCCAAGCTCTGAACACATTGCTCTCCAGGCCTCCACCAGTGAGTGCGCTGTCATCCCCTGACCTCCCCACCAGCCCTCCCTGGGGAGCTGAGAACATGGATCAGGTCAAAGAGACACATTCCTCATCCTGCCATCTCCAGGGTGCAAACTAATTAGTCACCACGTATTCCAAATGGGTAATTGCTACCTGCATTAATAAGGGCAAACAACCAGCAAGGAAACAGTGGCAGGCCGGTTCTGAGAGCTCATGCCCACCCCCACACACACTTCACCACAGGGTTTCTGGATGTACACGAGGTGGGTGGCAGGTCTCCCACTGGTGCCCATTGATACTGAGGAGCAGGACAGCCTGAGGCAGCCCTGCACCTGGGTCAAACCCTTCTTCCATGGAGTCACCTTTCACCTCCTCTTGTACACAAGTATAAAGCATGTGCGCTCAAACCTGTGCGTAGTCATACACCCCACACACCAATACATCTGTACACATACCTCACACATGCACACACTGCACAGGTTAAGCATGTGCACACCTTACATGCACATTATGCATGCACAGTCATCTACCTAACTGAGTTATGTAGGTGCGACACACACACACACACACACACACACGCACGCACGCGCACACACAAGTTCTAAGGAGAGTGCTCACCCAGGATCTCCACAAGCTGCTAAAGAGTTCCTAGCTCTAATACAGGGTATTTGTACTAAGAACATTGTAGGTTGTAGGGAGGAAGGGCAGGAAACAAAAGTAAAATTAGGAGGGGAAAGGCAGGCATAGGAAGACTAAAAGAAAAATAGGAGCAAGGGGACATAGGAAACTAGGAAGAGGTCTGATCTCCACCCTGCCACCCTTGAGGCACATAGACTTCAATCAAAGTGACCCCCAGAAAGGCCCTAAGCCCCAGCCCAGTCATTTAGTTGCTGTGTGACCTGAGACAACTCACTTTACTTCTCTGAGCCTGATGTGGGCAAATGCAAACAATGAGGTTGTTCAAAGTGGCCATTCAAACAGCTCTGAGGCAGTGTCCTTCAAGGGGTTTCAGTTTAAACCTGGGGCCACTGCCACAGCCCTGCCTCACAAGCCCCACCCTCTATTCTCCCAACACACTTATTTGAATTAATGCAGCAGGGTACCAACACCCCCACCCCCACAGGGCAGCCTGAGTAACCTCCTCTTGGCCTCAGCTCCCTGGAGGCATTCAAGGTTATCAGCAGCTTGGCCCAGAGAGGAATCCAACTGCTGAAATCACCGTCAACCCCACATAGGAAGCCCTCGGCTGTGTCCAGATGTGCTGCCCATATAGACTCCACTGTGGTACTGCCACAGACTGAGATTGCACACCTGTGCAGAGGGGCTGCTTTGTACTTTTGCAGTAACAGAGGAGAGATTTCCCCAAACATCTGTATTCTGATGTGTCATGCTGAAGCCCCAAGAAATCTGCCCCATGTGCCCTGTGTTGTTTTTCACCAATGTAGCTGGTAGAAATGCCCCAATACATGTGTATACTGTATAACCCTGATCCAGTGTACAGTAACACTGATACTCTGCATTCAAGGATCTTATTTCCATCAAAATAAAATCTGAAGTGTGCCAGCTACTGACTGGGTGACCCCTGAGAGGTCATACTTTCTGTGACCCAGTATTGCTCTAGAGTGTCTGAAAAAGGACTGAGAAGGGGGAAAAGACCTGAGATGATCAAAGTCTCCTGGAAGTGACTTTGAGAGCTGGGTGACAGCCATCAGAAGCAGAGCCAGGGAAACGTGGACATGGGGAAGAAGGTGGCTGTGTCCTGAAGCAAGGCCAAGAGCCCTTCCCTCCAGGGCCAGCTCCCCTAGGAGAACAGGAAATGACTGTCTATCCTCATCACCCTTAGGGCTGAGATCTTCATATGTCGGATGGGAAGGGCAGACATGGCGGCCTGTAACGCACAGGCCATGAAAGCAGGTGAGATGGACCATGTGGAATTGCACAAGGCCCACTGTCCAGATTCTATCTCTTTTTCCTCATGAGTGGCACAGAACCTCATGTGGAATGGAATCAGGTCCTCACCCTTTCCCAGGTCTCCACACTGGTCCCTTGGGCCATGCTGCCAGAGTAGGACTGACAGTCCTCATGCCTGTCACTGAAGAAGCTTCTAATGACCTCATGGTGTCTGCCAGTGTCTCAACATCTGAAGATGATTGATGATTATAAGAAAAACTCGATAAACCCAAGAACACAGAGACAACCTCCTTTGGATGGCCTTAAATGACCCCCATGGGATTTATGAAGTCAAGTGATTAGCCCCTTTGCTCTCCTTTAATCGATCAAAGGAGAACTCTGAAGGGTCCAAGGGTTGCATAGTGCAGTGGACCTCGCAGTAGTCACAAAACACTAACCACTGCACACAGCCCCAGGACCCCACAATTGACCTCCATGGATTGGAAGATCAGTGACTTCAGCCACACTTGGCTTGGTGTCCTCAGTTGCAGGGAGGAGCTCCTTCCCCATGGCTGTGGAGATGGGGAGCAGAGCCAAATGCAGTCAAAGATCCAGCCATAGAAAGAAAGGTTGACACTATCCACGTGTTACCCCAGGTCTCAGGTGGACGTCACTAAGGTCAAAATCCCTGTGTATAATAATGACTCGTCAACTGTGTAAACCTGCGCAGAACACATGTGTCACTAGGGACCTCGTTCTTCACCTAGGAGCCAGTCAGCCCTATGGCCATAATCAGACAGAATCCCTAAACTGGAAAAGGAGCCGTTCAGAACCACAGTGGTCCATTGAAGCCTCAGAGACTCCTTTATCTATGCCCTTGAACTCCCTCTCTAGGCATCTTAGCCAGCTCCCACCTGCCCGCCTTCTCTATCTGGGCTTCCCAGGCTAAGTGGGGAGCACTCTTGACATCACTCAGGCCATACTTTGAAATTTCAGGTGTCCTTCTCCTGAAACATCAAAGACGGTACTCGTCCTGCTTCTATAAACCATTGGCCTGTGGAAGTCCACCCAGACCAGGGTCTGCAGGACAAACTCCACAAAGTTGGCTTTGATCAGAGGCCCACTGGCCTTCCAGCCCCCATGCCCCGGGTTCACTTCTCAGGCAGGTGCAATGACTCTGTTGTGGCAGGCAGGTGGCAGATGAGAACTACTGCCTCCATTTGTGGCCCTCACCCACTCTACCAGCACTGCTCCTCCGGGAACCACAGCCCATGCGGTTACAGGTTAACGGGTTAACCGCTCTAATTTTAGAAGCAGCCTCGAACAATGGCATAGCAGACACCGGCTGTGTGTCTCACAATTCACATTCTCTACACACAGGGACAGCAATATTTTTAGGCCCTATTCAAGTAACCTGCCCCGCCTGCAGATGAAATATTAATTAAAGGTTACACTTTCAGCCCTCAGAAAATGATTACACAAGATAGCAATTATATTTTCTGTATATTAAAGCTGCACCTTGCTGTGCACAGGAATTAATAATTGCAAACCCAGTTGTTACAGTGGTACCATCAAAGCTGGAAGGAGGCGTGCCCGAGAGGGAAGAACAGACCCACAAAGAAAGTGGGTGACTTCAAAGAGCAGAATCCCACACTCAGAGCCAGGATTGCTTCGCAAGGTCATTAACGATTCAGGATGTCTGACAGAGTGGCCCAGTTACAGAGTACACAGAGAAACGGAATTTAGAACAGGGTGCAGCTCCCACCTGGATTCTGGTGGCTATGCAGTCTTCAGCCTGGCGTCCCAGAGGCCAATGAAGCAGTTCTTTGAGGCTCTTCCAAGGGAATTTAAAACTCAAGATAACAAGTGATCAGAAGTTTGGGAGGCCAGCAATTCAAAGCTTCCTAGTTCTCCCAGATAGACAAGAGAGCAGCAATGATATGGCTGCTTCAGTCAAGCTCCTCCCACACCCTCCTCCGTGAAGCAGGGATCCCCATCTCCACTTTGCAAACAAAAGCTAAGACCCAAAAACATTGAATGACTCACCCACTACAATCCTAGAAATGGCAGAATTGGGATCCAAACTGATTGTTCCACATGTCCATGCATGCCAGGATGCCAAGTTTGCTCAGGGTTGTATCCCCACAAGCCACCTAGCTTCATGATCAGCAGAGAATGGGTGGTCAATAAGTTTTACTAGTGTGTGCATGAATAGATAAACCTCTAATCAATAATCCATTCTTGGGAGATCAAACTCTACAAAGCAGCAAAGTAGATTTTTTTTTCTTTAAATTCCTCTGACCCTTGATGAGTCTGGCATTCCTGGTGTAGGGTAGGTAGGAGGGGATCAGGCATGACTTTTCCATACATCAGACAGGCATTAGCACCAACCCCAATCCATGACCTCATTTTTCCCTTCAAGACATTGTTAAACATTTTCCACAAGACAAAATATGACACTGGTGGCATGTGGCATGAAACAATTATGGTTTGTTTGATTCTGTGACAATGGGAAAATCAGATACTTTCGAAAAAGCTCCCTAGAGAATCCCTTAGTGACCATGCCAAATCTCACCATGACCCTGAGCGGAGGTCCCATGACCCTTTCTGCCCTTCAAGTCTGAGAATTGGTCACACAAGAGAACTCTTATATCCCTTCATGGAAGGCAAGCTTGCAGGTCACAAAGGAGTAGATCCATGGGGGACTGTGACCTTGCTGGTGTCTCCAAACATTATGACTAGAGGGCTGCTAAAAACACAAGGGGATTTGCCTCTTAGAGATTGGAAGAGTGGGGTTGCTCTAAGGCCACTCAGCTAGGTCCACTATGGAGGAAGAGAAGAGAGCCCTCCACCACCCTAACTCACCAAAACCCAGGCCCAAGCCAGTTCCTAGGGAGTCAGAGACCAGCCTAGATGAATGCATTCTTCTGGGAATTCTGGGAGTCTACTGCTGGGGCAAGCCAAGAGGCTGGGAGGAGGCTGTTGAGAGCTAGCCAGGGAATCCAGTAGCTCCTACTCAAAAGGTACCACTCTGACCGAGTTCCTAGACATGGCCTGGCAGGCACCAGAAGCCCATTGCCCTCAGCAACCATGCGATGAGGTGCCGTCTGCTTGGCAGCAGCCATCTGCCTCCCCAGCATTGAGCACAGCTGGCACTGTTCTCGAGGCCAGACACAGATGTAGAAAAGTTGCAAGCTGAGCGCAGGGACACATCAAAGTCCCGGTTATTGGGAGGCTGAGTCCGAAGAGTTGCTCAGAGTTCAGAAATCCAAAGGTGGCCTGGCAGCGGGCAGGGGCGGTAGCGGTGAGACCTCAATCTCCCAAACAAACTAAAATGTAAAAAAACTCACAGACTTCACCCTTGAGTATCATGCAGCATGCAGGGAGAGCAGACCCATGAAGAGTGGCTTCCGGGTACACCAGGTAGAAACCTGGGCCAACCAGTTTGTTTAAGACAAAACCTGGTCACTTCCCCGGGACCCTTAACAGTTACCTTCTCAGAGGGAATGTCCCTGAGGCACCTTCCAATCCAGTCCTACAGAACTATTTTATCAGATTGACCTCTACGGTAAGGACAGTGTGACAGGAAGCTTGGATAAGACCAAGGCCGTGGGCAACCGTGGGAAGGGACAGTAGAAGGAAGAAAGTTCTAAAGTATCTTGGCAGCCAGAAAGCAGCACAGAACTGGGGCACCAGGCTCTGCTGCCAGGCTGATTCGCGATTGCTGCAGACACACTTACCAAGCCTTTTGTGGGGAGCAGCAGGGAATCCTTGCATCTCCAGGGCCAGGCTGGGGCGGGGAGGTCTCTGCATCAGACTGAGGCCCCTTCCCCGTTGCTCCAGAGGGGACCAAGATAGGAGGTCTAAGCCACTATGACCCTATAGTGCTATCTTGGCTTCTTTAAACATTTCATTTCTTGCTTTTAGGTAGGGATGCCAAATTGCCCAGATTAAGACTCCTGTGGTTCTCAAATCCTACCTCCTTCAGCAAAGGAGCCCCAAGGCCACTTATTCTTTCTGATTCCGTGTTCATTCACTTGACTCAGCCTCCCTAGGCACATGAACCCCAGAATCCTACATTAGGCAGCTATCCTACACATCAAGGCCTTCCTCCCTCACCCCTAACTTCCCGGTGCCTCCCTGTTAAGCTAAGGCCACTTCTGGGAGGTAGCAAAGCCTAAGGCATGGGGCATGGGTGGAGGAGGAACAAGCATGATCAGAGGCAACCACAGGCAGCTATAAGAAGTTGGCCCAGGTCACAACACTCAGCAATCCCACTTTTAGCCTCAACAAAGGTTCCACTCCCTTAGCAAGTTTCTTAGCAAGCCCTCCCAAAATTCCTCATGGGGTCTTTGTGATCTGTTTTAGAGTCCACTCTGAGTGGTGGGAAGGCAGAAGCTATGACAGCTCCACAAAGTAGGGACCGGCCAACTCCACCTGAGAGCCAGGGCAGGGTTCCCGGCACCGGTGCCTTCCTGTCTCCAGGACTGGCCTCCTGTAGTGACATCCAGCTGGAAACAGGTAATTCTGGTATACTCCAGGCCCTGAACAGGACCACAGGGGCAACTTGCAGGCTTCCAGGAAAAAACCAGAGTGTGCTGCGTTCTAAGAGCTGGGTCCTCCTTCCTGCTTCCAGTAAATTGAGACCTTTTCCCAGGACACTGAGTATGCAGGAAACTGAGTAAATACCAGCTATTCCTCACAGCCCTGAGATTCTAGAACAAGCCCCAACAGATCTCAGTGGTTCTCTGGTCCCCAATCTGAGGACAGGGGCAGGCACACAAGCACAGATAGATAGATACTCAGAGAGAGGAGTGTGCCCTGGACTTCTTGAGACACAGCAGACAGCAGGAGTAAACAGAGTTTGAGGTCATGTGCAGCAGGAGAGGGGAATGCCCTAAGAACACACAAAGGTCACCATCACGAAGGCAGGAGCACTTTGCAGCCCAAGGTCTAAGAGAAGGGAAGCCACTAGTCCCCCTCCCCAGTTGGAAGCAGGTACCCTCTTTTCTGCAATGGAGAGAAGCCACAGGCCGCCTAGCCAGGAGGGATCTGGCTTTGCCTATCACCTGCTCCTAGGAAGAGATAAGCATCTTAGACAGCTACACTCTGATTTCCTAGAGAATGACCCCTCTAGGTCCCTGGGATCTGCTAGGAGTGTGGTATACAGGAGCTCACAAGAGACAAGTAAAGAGAGAGACTGTCACTGTAGGACCCAATGAAGGTAGTCTCCTGCCTAGGCTAGGACCCTGGAGAGCCAGGCCTTCTGGCCCTGGTGGGAAAGGCACACAGGGGTCTGGCAGCAGCCTGCACCACAGACATGGACCTAGAGCGAGAAAGAGGAGGAGGGGTGGTGGCCACTTGTAGGTTCCCCCACACAGTCAGGCATAGGAGGGTCCAGGTGTGAATGTGTTGCCCTGCCCTGGGTGACCTGGTGGGGACAGGCTCTCAGCTTACACAGGCAGCCCTCCTCTCTAAGCGTCTGCATGAGGAAGTTGGGGTCAGAGCTCCAGACTCAAGTCTTTCTTGCTGAATTCCCCTTCCAGACATTGTAGGCAAAGAGGAACCCTTACTCACCGGCCACCTGTCCCAGCACTTCCGGGCTGGGCTGCAGAAAGCAGGTTGTCCTAGTTACCAGCAGGGAACCTCACACAGGGTTCCTCTTCTAGGCCTTGGCCAATGCCTCCAGGAGGGTGCAGGAACTCCCTACAGGGTGGATTTCAGGCCACACCGCACACATTGCCCTTGCTAATGCCCTCTGCAGCTTTCTCCACCTCCTGAAACCCCTCAATATTTAAGTCCCACTCGGCACCCCTCACGTGTCCCTCCCTGGCTTGCCTTTCCTCCAAAACCCGTTACTCTCTCCGCACACCCTTCCATCTCCAAGCTCTCCTTGTCCAAAATGCCTGTCCTCCAGCGTGCACCCACACAGCTTTCCGTTTTGTTTGGGGTTTTTTTTTTTTTGGTTCTAGGGATGAGACATACTTGGGAAAATACTTGACCAATGCGCTACACCCTAAACCCAAATCACTACCTTTTTTAAAAGTCTAGATCGTTATGTAAGGCTTCTCATCACTCTTGGGACTTGACAGAATCTTTCTCCCCTAGACCAACCAGCCCCAGCAGCCTAGCCCCCGCCCTCACTCTGTAGCTGCCTCTAATGCCACCAAAGAGAGAGTTCAACAGCCACAGAGCCTTCCGGTACATCAACAACATAACACACAAAGAAGTGATGGGTTGTAGACTTCATATGAACAAACCATATGATATGTGAATGTATCTCACTAAACTGCTTTTTTTTTTCTTTTTTCTTTTCTTTTTTTTTTTTTTGACACAGTTTCATATAGTCCATGCTGGCCTTTAATTCGATGTCACTGAGGTTTCTAACCCTGTTGCCTCCACCTCCCAAGTGCTAGGATGACAGGCCTGCACTATATATACCACACCTGGTTTACATAGTGCTAGATGGAGCCCAAGGCTTTGTGAGCACTGGCCAAGCACTCTACCACCTGAACTCTGTCCCCAACCCTGAGAATTTTCTAAATGGAGACAGTGGGAATGACTGACAGCTGGGCTATTAGGAGACAGTGAGTCCTCAAAGGGCTTCAAAGAGCTTCCAGACCTGAAATGTCGCTGCATTTGCCCATTAGAACAACCCTGCAGGGTTAAATACACATGTATATATCTTTGTTCGTTTTATAAGGCGAAGGATGATCAGAAAAGCGAAGCCACTTTTTTCACAGAAGATGCGAAGCCACAGAAGGTCAAACCCCAGATGGTATGACAGATACCTTGAGCTCATCAAGGGGAACAAGCTGAGCACACAAACTAAAAGACACCCAGAATGGAGAATGCTGTGTCTCCTCAAGACAGTTGGGGGCAGTGGGAGACAACTACGGGCCACATCTGCAGGCAGGGGACAGGCCTGTGGTTGGGTAGATGAGTCTCCAAGTAGCCTAGGGAACTGTAACTTCCCTCATCTGTTTGGGACCAAGGAGACTGATGGGGTACGTGTTCCTTCCAAGGGCAGGGTACCGAAGATGTCCTGTCTGTAGCAGAAGGAGGACTGCACTGGGAGGAAGGAGAAGCAGGGTGGAGATGCAGAGCTGTGAGAGCTTGGATTTTCTGGGGCCTTTTGCAGTCTGTCTTAGGATCCTTTTTAAATATCATTACTCAAACCACTAAAAACGTCTGAACTTTCCACCTTGAAGCTGACTGTAAGTCACCTCACGGTGATGCCGCTACACGCAAATTCGAGTTATGACATTTGAGAAGTCATCCTGCTCTGACCCTGAAGGAAAGGTCACGTGTGAAGAAGGGTGCCCTGTGAACCATTAGCAGCCCAGCTCCTGAGTGAGCATGGAATTATGCTCAGAGTGACACCTACAAGCTTGGACTACTCACAGATGTTCATCATGTAGCCACACCCCTCCTTTAGCACAGCCCCAGGCATCCCTGGAACGCACCCTGGCCTTCACCTCACCGTAGGAGAGGGCTAAAGTTAGGTGGGCCCTGCTCAGACGGGTCCCACCATCTCTCCCTAAGGACTGACGCATGCTTGACCTTGAGCAAGGGGAGACTGGAGTCTATGGTGCTGAAGAAATGCAAGTGCATGTCCAGGACCAGGTCTCAGACCTTTTCCCAGAAGCCAGAGCCTGACCACACAGCAAAGAGGCTTCCCAGTTGGCTCTTTGCATGCTCACAGGTGCCTGGTGGGGTGAGGGCTGTGGAGGTCATGGTGGCAAAGGGGCTGAAGAGCCTGGTGTCCAACAGGACCCACCCTGCTTGAGTGGATGGGGAGGTAGGAGGAATGTATAATACCATGAACTTAAGCAGAGTGCTGGGAGGACCCAGCTATGGGGCAGCCAGGCCCAGTCACATGCCGGAAGCCGGAACAATGCAGACTAATCCAGGTATAGGCCAGGAATAAATTCAAGCCTTGAGGCAACCCTGTAGGTGGGACAGACTTGCTACTAAGCCCAAAGGCTAGAGTTTGGAGGCTCAAAAACCTTCCAAGTCTACCCAGGGAAAATGAGACAAGAGTAACTCTTGAGTTTGGGAATTTCTGTGGGAGCCTCACGAGGCCAACAGAGAACTTTACATTGGAGTTTGAAGGCCCTTTGCTTCACCAGGACTCGTGTTCCCACAGCATAGTCACATCTGCAGCCAAGAGGGTAGGAGATGTGAAAACTCATTCTCCTTGCAATTTTCTAAGAACCAGACATGGTGCAAACTACATCCGCCCAAAGAGTGTGGGCATTTTACTTCACATCCTGGCGGTCCAGGTCGAGGCAGCCATGCCGCCACCTCCCTCTCTGATACAAGTCTCCCTTAAGGCATCCAAAGAGACTTCCTAAAGAAAGTCCTCAGGGGTGTGTGCCATCATGGGCCAGGCCTTTGACCATGAGGGATGCATCTCTGTGCCCACTCCCTTGGGGCCTAGGCACAGCCAAGTGGAGCCCCTATACCCTCTGTTTCCATCTAGATAAGATGTCCATCCTGAGCCATGGACTTTCTTTCCTTTATCTTCTCTATAATATTGGCCCCACCCTGACACTAAAAGCATCAGTAATAAAAATCAATTTAATGATGAAAGGGTTGAACAATGGGCAACATAGGCGAGTATGCAAATGTCACAGTGAAAGGCATCATTTTGTATGCTAAACTACAAAGGAATTAAAACTAAAAATAATTAAGAAAATAAGTATGGGCCAACCACTCTGCACCAAATATCCTGTGCCCCCTTTCTGTAGTGCCCAGAATGGAATGGCAAGCCCTAAAGTCAGATCCTGTAGATCTGGAAGCTGGGGCACAGGGGTCTCAGCAGGGGAATCCCTGAGCAGCCCACACAATCACCCTCTGCTTGGGCTTTGCTAGGAACTGAGCCTCCAACTCCTGCACAGGTCCTCTGGAGTACTCTAGGCAAAGAAAAACTGCAACCAAGTACCACCCCAGAAGAGAACTTGCAAGTAGCTGCCATGTTCACTGGGTCCCTTTCTCTCAAAGCCAGGTCCCTGGTTCTTTTATTGAACAGCCTGTGGTTCTGTGCTCCAGCTGTCTAGAGTGACCTGCAGGGCCACCTCTCTGTGGTCTCCACAGGGTAAATGAAGGCACAGAGTCCTCATGAACCATAATAGCACTAACATGTGCTGTTGGGATCTAAGCCTGGGCTGGGTACAGCTCCACTGGTCTACCCTACCACAGCATTTGCCACCTGGTACAACAGATCTCAGTCGCCATCTGGATCCCCACTGACCCCACTCACCCTCCTCCAGCTGCACTGCGCTGGGCCACACTGCCTCTCAGAGCTCCAGGCAAAAGAAATCAGCAGCAGAGGTATGATGAGACACAAGCCCGTCGTCTCAAGGTCTCTCCTTCCGTTCAATAAAGGACAGTCACTCGAGGCAGGGAAGAATGGCTCATCACCTCCTGACTCACATGTGCTGGGAGATGATTTTGAAATACAGCCCCATCATGACCTCCAGGGTCATTAGGACTCACACTCCAGAATGAAGCCAGTGAGCAAGGGATCAGAAGAGAAATCTCAACTGAGGTGCTCTCACCCACCAGTGGATTTCTGGGTTTCAGGGAACACAGAGGTATCGACAACCCAGAAGACCCCAGAAGGAAGGTGCTGGGAACCAAGAACAGACACCATGGAATAGACTTCTTGCCAAGAAGTCTCAGCAATGGGGAGTTAAAGAATTAAAGTCATGTAGCCAAGCATTGAGAAAGAGCAGGTGTCCTTTCAGCCCCACTGTGATAACATTTAGTACTTACTTCCCCTCCTTCCCATCCTCTTTCTCCACCCTGTCTTGTGACAATTATGAAGATCTATCCTAAGCCCCAAGCACTCTTCACACCACCTTTCTGGAAGGTTCTGGATGATTGCTGTGTGTGCTTTGAAAGATGGTGAGTGTGGCAGCACCTTAGTAAATTAACAACAGCTGTTTGCTGAAAAGGCATCTTCCTGTTCAGGAGTGTCCTTTCTTGCAAATGGAAGCTAATTCTCACAAATATGTTTTGTTAATTAGCTGTCCTTTCTGAATAAATACTTTCTGCTCTGTTTTTATGGTGGCTAACAGTTTGTGGAACCATTTTTACATCCCATTAGCCAATGGCTGGAATACAATGGAAGGGATGAACAGAATGGGCTGAACTGAACTGTCCCACCTGATTATGCAGTGGCCTGGAAGGGCTTAGGCTTTTATTGGGGGTGGGAAGGGGAAGTCTCACATGATCCTCATGACCAAGTTGAATCACGAGTGGTCATGCGATCCCAAATTCTTCACCTGCACATTCACAGCTCCATATCCCCTCCGGAAGAGACCTATGCCTACAATTCTCTGTTGTCTGTCCAGAAATCTCCTGTCTACACAGATAAAGACAGCTGTAAACGTTTCTGTGTATCATTATGGTGAGTTTTGCCTTGAATTCCATAGCAGACACTTTAACAACTGATCCCTTTTGCCTTCAACACATCCCCCTGCACACAGCTGGCCCATCACCTCATATACTTTCCTTTAGTCTACTGTATCCTTGCTCAGAATTTCCACAGTTGTGTGTTCAAAGTAGATAATAAATGTTCCTTTCTATCTCAATAAATGATGGAGCAGGCACGTTTTAAAAGCAGATTCATCTCTTGACCAGAATATTTCCTTAAGTAGCACTAAAGGCTGCCTAAGGGCACAGGCCTGGTTCCCATGTGTGATCATTTGAGAAATGTCCCTCACAGGCTCCCATATTTGAACACTTGATCGCCAGTTGTGTTGTTCAGAGAGATGGTATGGCCTCGCTGGGGGACGTACATCATTGGGAGTGGGCTTGAGAAGTCATACCCTGTCACCCCACTTGCAATTTGTTCTCTCTGCTTTGCCATTGAAAATGAGATCTCTCCGCCCCTTGCACCTTCTACTATGCCTGCTGTATGTTGCCATATTCTCCTGCCATCACAGACTCTACCTCTGGAATCATAAGTCTGGACAAACCCTTCCTTCTATAAAGCTTCCTTAGTCGTGGTGTTTCATTACACCAACAGAAAAGTCACTTATACTCTGTGGCAGGTGAGCAGGGCTTCGGCTAGCTGGGAAGAGTCCCAAGACAGACTGAGGTCCCTCCTCAAAGGGACAGCTCAGCTTCTCTCTTAGTTAAGGTTACTATCACTGTGATGAAACACCATGACCAAATGCAACTTGGGGAGGGAAGGGTTTATTTCACTCATAGTTCCATACAACACTTCATCATCAAAAGCAGTGAGGGCAGGGAACTCAAGTAGAGCAGGAACCTGGAGGCAGGAGCTGATGCAGAGGCCATGGAGGGGTACTGCTTTCTGGTTTGCTCCCCATAGTTTGCTCAGCCTGCTTTCTTATAGAACTCAGGGGTGGCCCCACCCACAATGGGCTAGGCCCTCTCCCACCAATCACTAATTAAGAAAATGTCCTAAGGTCTTGTCTAGAGCCCAATCTTGTGGAGGCGTTTTTCCAGCTGAGGCTCCCTCTTCCCTGATGACTCTAGACTGTGTCAGGTTGACCTAGAACTAGACATCACAGTTTCTCAATGCTCAGTGTTCCTGGGGATTCATAAGTCCTTGGGCTTTAAGGTTGTACAATGATCATTTCCCAGGGTGCACCTACCCTGGAAACAGGCTCCAAGCATCAAATCACAGATGGATCACACACAGAGAGATGCAGTGAGCCACATGGCAATGGCTTCTGCTTCTCGTACTCTTAAATTAGCATTCAGTCCAATGTGCAGAAGCAATAGTGAATTCTCTCTTCCTTTCTGGAAAGATCTACCTGAGGTAAACCGTCTCTCCATTCTGTGAAAACCTTTGAAAAAAGTTGTGACAAGCCCTATTTGTTTTGTTTTGTTTTGTTTTGAGACAGTGTTTCTCTGTGTAGCCTTGTCTGTCCTGGAACTCATTCTGTAGCCCAGGGTGTCCTCAAACTCAGAGATTCACCTCCTTCTGCCTCCCAAGTACTGGAATTAAAGGCATGAGCTGAAAAGCCCAGTTTTAAAAACAAGAATCTAAGTCCAAAGTTGTCCTCCTGCCCATCCTCTAATCAAAATCTGTGTTTATATTCATTAAAATTACTCCTAGGACTGGCCAAGTGTCTCAGCAAAGTAAGGCCCTGGACACACAAACCTGGCACCCTGATTTTGATCCCTGGATCCCATAAAAAGGTGGAAGGACAGAACTGCCTTCAAAATGTCCTCTGGCCTTCATACCCATGTCATGACATTCATGCACATGTACAAACAATTTTTAAAAATTATCCTTGTCTGTAGGCCAACACTATTTTCACTAAGATACTCCTTAAATCAAACAAATATCAAGGGCTGTGGGCTTTCTCCTTCTGAGACGTGTGCGTTCCCGGGAAAGACATGAGGGTGGAAATATGAAATGAGCAGAAGCTGAGAAGAGGAGTTGTGGGCTATCAATGGTCACCTAGGGCCTGAGAAAGCAAGCGTCCAACTCTGTCCATTTGTCCCCTGGGGAGATACAATATTCCTTCTCTTTCCTCCTTCCCCAAATCGAAAATGCCCCATCAGAAATTTGAGATACACTCTGTGCTCCCACAAGAGTGGGGAGTAGCACCCCTCAGTTCCATGCTCATCTTAAGCTCGAGGGGTGTGTGGATTTTTCTGGTTATAACAGAATTCTCTTCTCCCCTCCCATCCCTCAGCCATCAAGCCAATTCAGCCGTACAAAAGGTCCTTTCCCAAGCAAGTTGTTCCAAGATGTTCTGTGTTCCAACCAATCCTAAAGCAGGGTCAGGAAGCCTTCCCAAGAACACAGAGCCCAACCCCTGCCCCTTGCAGCTCCCTGTCTGCCAGCCTTTGGGGATTCCTTGGGCCCTGTTCCAGGTATACAGTGAAAAGATCATTCCCTCCTGCCCTCCCTGCTCCCCTGCTGGGTGGGTCAGAGCTGTAACACATAATGGGATCCTAAGCCAAACTCCAGCCTGGGTCTTTGGCACAAATGTCAGATCCTCTCAAACCCATATCCAGGCTAACTGGCCACACATCTGTGGCTCTCCTCTCAACCAAGCCTCCAGCTGACTTGACCTGTTAACCAGATTGATACTACAGCCTGGGCTCCTCCAGGGAGGAGGAGAAAAGACACATTCCCTAAGGATATATCCATGGCCAACTCCAATCAAGCCAGACATGAAGGACAAATCATGTGAAAAGTTAGATGGTCATCCAGTGGACCTCTGTATGCTCCAGAATATTCAGTAACTTCTCACTAATTGTTCATAGTCTGAAATCTTTCCTTCAATTCAGAATAAGGCTGGTGCACGGCTAACCCTGCAAAATACACACACAACATGCCACCCCCATGCAGGTACCTGCACACAGCTTCACATCAAATGACCTATCTGCTAAAATCAGGTTCACATGAGCTGTGTAGATTCCACACAATCCTACCATTGCAAGATCATCTTCTCCTCTTGTCTCCCCACCTTTTTTTTTTTTTTTTTTTTGCTTTTCTACACCCACCTTCACTAAATGACACACAACTGTGTGTCCAGATGTTGAGACACTCAGGAAATCTATAGACACTCAATGTTTTGCTTTGTAGAGGAAGCAGAGGAGATGGGGGCCACCGCTGGTACATCAGATTTCAGGTCTTACTGTTCCTGCTTGAATTGGCACAGCCCTATGCCACCCAAATGTGACCTTCACCCTTGTTCCTGTCCCAGCTCCTTCTTTCTTTTTTCTGCCTCACTCAAAGGACATAGTTATCAATCTACAGAGAAGATGGACAGATCATCTATAGACACAGATAGCATCTATTAATAGGAGACCATGGCAGAGGGCTAAGGACTGTCTGAAAACCTAGGTGACTGAGGCTGACTTGGAAGCCTGCTTCAGGATCCTCCACTTTCTGGGTCAGTTTGTGACCAGGTTACAAGTGTGGACTATGATTGAATGTGCATATGTCTTTGTGTATGTCTCATAGATGTAACATGTGTATATGGTATTTGATGAGTGCAGTGTAGCCTATAGTATGTGATATGTAGTATATGTGGGGTGTACGTGCATGCTGTGTGTGTTGTGTGATGTGAGGGTACACATGTGCACCCTGGCATAGTGTATCTACATGAGCATGTTCTCCATCCCTGTCTGGTTCCTTGTGTGTAAATCTGTATGCTGTGTATACGAGCATGCATGTGTAAGACTAAACATGTGTGCAAATCATGTGTTGGAGAAAGGCTGCAGAGAAAACCATTTGACTGCAGATACTGAAGTAGAGGTCAGTACACAGAGAATAGGAGAAAACAGCCACAGGGGCACCACGATGGGGCCCTGATGTTAGTAAATAAGTGATAATTGTGAAATATGCAATGTGTCCTGTACAGTGACTACAATAGATGGAAAATAAACAATATTCAGTAAGCAATGATCATATGTCAAGCAAGAGATCTGAGACCTGAAGATCCAACATTGAACCCAGGTTCTCCCAAGCTGGCTTGAGAAGCTATAGATCAAGCCTTCCAGGGGCCATGCGGACAACTGGACTCAGAGACAGAAGATCCAAAGTAGGAGGCAGTGCCACAGAAGGCAGACAGGCCAGGACCAACAGGTGACAGGCGGATCAAGAAGAAAGCAGAGGCTCTGGTACACTTCCCCATACGGGCCCCCTTTCAGGTGATGGCATACTCCCAGCTAGACCAAGAGCCAGGGCCATCTGCCGAAGTGCTACCTACACAGCATGCTTCGTCCCTCAGCCTCAGGGATCCCACCTGAAGCACACATCAATCAGAAGCAAGTTTCCAGCGCAGCCTTCTCAGGGTCCCACAGCATCCAACTGTACAGCATCAGTGACCAAAAGAGCATGGTTTACCCTCACAGCATTCCCCAGAAAACAGGGAAGATTGTGTTCTACCAAGGAGTGGGAGGAGCCTCTTGCTTTCTGAGAGGAAGTCCCCCTCAAGCTGGACTTTTTCTGCTCCATTGTTCTCTAAGCCCACCAGGCCCCAGCCCTCTCAGAGACCAGTTTGAGGGTCCCATGGTAGTCACAGAAGGGGTAGCTCCCCTCTCTTTTGAAGCACTGTAATCACTACCCTCTGGCACAGACCCACATCAGGCCTGGATGATAGGAAGTGACTGACAGAACACTGTAGTCCATCAGAGGCTTTTATGGTAGCGGATGATTTTCGCTAGTCATTTTGGATGGTAAGTCCCCAAAGTGAAGGACACAGTCTAAATGGTTAGACCATCTTTCTTTAGAAATAGCTGACAATGCTGTAGTTAGCAAAGTAAGATAGGGAGCCAGGGATAGGGATGGACATTTGTAATCCCAGCACTCAGGAATCTGAGCCAGGAGGATTGCTGCAAGTTCTTGAGCTACATAGTCATTATGAGGTCCTCTAAGGCTACACAGGAAGATCCTGTCTAAAACAAACAAACAAACAAACAAACAATCAAATATTATTGAGAAGATGGAGGACTCCAGTCTGGATAGAGAAACTCCAGCTTTTCAAACTTGAACTCTATGTTGTAGCTCTCTGGACATACCAAACATTTCCATTCAGAGGCTCGTGGACATGGACACTTCTAACCTAACCTAGACACACACAGCTTGCTTTCTGAAAGATAATCTGCAGACTGCCACTGAGGAAAGGAATGGATGAATATGAAATCCACAGATGTGAAGAGCAGAGAATGCCCTCCAGTGTGTCTTTTACATTAATAGTAATACAGTTGGGGATAATTTTTCCCCTCCCCAACTCAACTCTGCCACCATCCCCCTGAAACCGTCACTGAAACAGTTCAAGTGTCTGATGGAGGAGGCAGTGCCCAGACTCTGGACCCTCCTGGCCTACCTATGGGAATGCCGCAGCTTAGATGCTTTCCAGAACACTCTAACTGCTTGACCCGGAAATCCCCTTGCTGGGAACCTGCCCTAAGGAAATTATTCAAAAGAACAAGAATGCTATGTGCATGAACCATTTTCACTGCACTGGTGGTCTTTATAAATTAAATCGAGAATGGAACACCAATCTCCAACATCTGGACAGCATAAGAAAACTATATCACGTGACATGGTAGTCCCTAGGAAATAACTGAACACGAGATACGCGGAGAAGGCATTTCTTCATGTTCTTAAACTCACCCACTTACCTGTCTCTCTAACTATCCTTCGCTTTGTTCTAGAAAATGCTCCAAGAAGCATCGTGTACTTGTTTAATTAGGATGCTGGAAAAGGGGACTATGCTTTTAACTCCTTTGGGAATTTATTCTAAGGAAGTCACACGTGTTGCTGTGCTCTTTCTGCTCTTTATGGGAACAATGTAGGTGCCCAGGAATGAGGGGTGCATTGAGCAGCAGACAGTCACCCGATACATGTTGTGCTGCCAATCAAAGTCATAATACAGATTATGATGCATGACTGGAACTTAGGACATATGTTCAATGGCATAGAGGAATGTTGATTGAAGAGAGAAACTCACTAAATTCCTTTAAAGTCTCATTTTGCTCTAAGTTCTAAGTCCTTAACTTTTCATTTCACATAATTCAAAAAAAATTCTTTGAACACAGAAAAAGTGGGGTTTTTTTGGGTTTTTCGAGACAGGGTTTCTCTGTGTATCTCTGGCTCTCCTGAACTCACTTTGTAGGGCAGGCTGGCCTTGAACTCACAGAGATCTGCCTGCCTCTGCCTCCCAAGTGCTGGAGATTAAAGGTGTACGCCACCACGCCCGACTGTGAAAAAGTGTTCTTAGTGGTGAGCCTGATAATTCATAGATAAAAATATCTAAGAGTTAAATGTTAAAACTGAAAAACCTTAGAAAGAAATGCGCAAATCTTAAGATCCTGGACTACCTATAAATGTTCAAGAGCCTGGATCAGATAATATTCCTAAAACACTGCATCAAATGCACAGCGGCCAGTGGGGCAAGGAGCAGTAGCAAGGAAATGGAAAAAAACAAAACAAAACAAAACAAACAAATATTTTTTAAATCATTTATCTGATAAGGACCTAAAAACAAGTCCAGAATGAAAAGAAGATGGTGATCAGAAGGGAAGAGGAGAAGGAAGGGGAGGAGGAGAGAATGAGAAAGAGGAAGAAGATAAGACAGAGAAGGGGGAAAGATGATGAATATGAGGAAGAAGAAGAGAATGAAGGAGAGAAGAGCTCCAACCCCCGACGACCAAGAAGTGTACAAGTAGAGGAACCCTTAGCCCCTAGGGTACCACTGGGACAGGCAACTCTCAGGTCAGGGGCAGCAGGGACATTTGTTCCCACTGGGACAGGGCTGGGATCTGTGTCTCTGGTCTCAACCACAGGTCTGAACTCTCTGTCCTGAATTACCAGGGAAACCGGCCGGGAACTCTTCCACGTGGTGGTCAGGCAGCCCAGACACAAGGACGCTGCCACCAAATCCAAGCTTTGGTTCCAACACCCTGAAAATGAAGAAGCTAAGGAGTAGAGAAGGATCGTGTGCGCTCAGAGCTGTGTCACTGGGGCCACCAACCAAATGCTTGAAAATCCCCAAGGAACACAGAGCATGCCTCACATCTGGTTCTCAGAGAAACCCTTACATGTGTGTGTATGCAGAGATTCTGCCTTCATTGGGACAGAGGAAACCGGAAGCTGTCTCTGGGCTTCTCTGTCCTTGAAGATAGGAAAGCCAAGGTTCCTCCCTGCGTGGTCTGGTCACATGTTTTCTCAGAGAGGACCAACTCATACCTATCAGCCACCTACATCAGAGGTGCCTGCAAAGCCACAGACAAATGGAACTAGAGTCCTGGCCCTGCACCCAGAGACACCGTGGCAGTGATGGCAGGCAAATCCCTTACCCTTGTGTGACGGGAAAGGGCCAGGGCCTTGTCATCCCTGAGTTCTTTCTGCCTTCACCTCAGCAACTGTTTGCCAGTTCCTCCACTAGGCCTGGGAACACTGAAGGTATTAACGTGTAAGTGACCATGATGTTCTGGAAACAGGGTCTGGCAGAACCAAAGGCCACTAAGTCACTAGGAGTTTTCTAGCCCAACACGAGGGGAAGCCCAGGGGCTCTGTCTATTTAGCAAGACAATCTATTTTTTTATTTCTCAGAGAGAAAGGAAGATGCCATCTATAAGTTAACTGTGCTGGCCAAGGCTCACTCCTTGAGGAACTACTCATTGATATTCTAAAAGAGCTGTTTTCAACCTATGGGTCATGACCCCCACAGGGGATGCATATCAGACATCCTGCATATCAGATATTTACATTATGATTTCTACCAGTAGCAAAATTGGAGTTATGGAGTAGCAATGAAACAATTTTATGGTTTGCAGTCAACACGAGGCACTGTATTAAAGGGTCGCGGGTCGCAGCGTTAGGAAGGCTGAGCACCGCTGCTCTAAAGTCATAGAACTTTGGAGTTGAGGACACGGTAGATGACAGAGAAGTTCCTTGTCCCTGTCATATGTGATGTTGTGTGGCTAGGGAGCCGGGACCTGCGGTTGGGACGATGGCCCAGTATATAGGCCTTACAGCTTACAGCTTCAGCATGGACCCAGCCTCCAAGCCAAATCGTCCACAATGGGTGCCATGTGAAGGAGTGGGGGCTGCTCCCAGGAGCACAGGGATTGCCAGCCGGAAAGCTCTACCATGACATGACCCTATTTCAAAAGAAATGTGGCACCAGTTAACACTAACTGAAACTGGCCACGTCTCTCCAAAACCATCTTCCTGCAAGCCTGGCCCTGGGGACAGGGAAGATGCAATCCTGTGCCCAGGGGTCTGACTGAGCTATAGGAGAAAACACAGGAATGAGCAATAGAGACATAGGGCGGGCCCTTGGGCAACTTGTGAGGCACTGGGACCCCAGGCAGGCAGGCAGGCAGAGAAGGCAAGAATGGTGGCTTCAAAGGTGGGGCTAATGGTTGGAGGGCTGTGTGAATGGTCCAAGTAACACCTGGGCAGACTGCAGGAGTAGCACATCTGGCTGTATACAGAGTGATCTCCTACCCCAGGATGTACCCACAGGTCAGCCTCCAGTGGTGAACTATAGAAAGCCCAAGGCTGGACAATGCTGAGTAAGTGTCTGGCACTGACAGCAAGTGTAGGAGTGAGGGAGCCACAGCATCTGCAGAGCAGGAGCCAGCACTGGACCACATGTGCCCAAAGGCCCAAAGGCCTTCGTTTCCTCATAGCTCCCTCCTCTCCTCCTGGTCTTTCTCATCTTCCTGCAGGCAGGTATCCCAAATCCTAACCACACTCCTACCCTCAGAACTCCCAGAAATAACTCCAAGCTCAATGGCCATTGTGTTTTATTTGGTATTTTTTTGAAGATAAGATTTCATGTAGCCTAGGCTGGCCTCAAACTCATTTTATAACTGAGGATGAGTCTGAACTTCTGATCTTCCTGCCTTCTCCTCCTAGGTCAGGATTACAGTTATGTACTCCTGTGATCTGTTTAGGCAGTGCTGGAGACTGAACTCATGGTTTCATGCTCCTTCATGCAAGCTAGGCAAAGTAGAGACATAAGGTGGGCCCTTGGGGCAACTTACCAAGTAAGCTACATCCCTGGTCCTCTATGGCCTTTTATGTTTCACACAAATGTTATAACACATCAGTCTCATAGAATCTCTGAAAAGTCCCACCTTCCAGATGAAGATGAAGAAGCTGAGGCTGAGTCAGGTGGATCAATGTGAGTCAGACCACCAGCTAGGAAGGTGTAGTTCCGGTGTCCAGTCTGTCCAGTAAGCTGGAGGCCAAAGAGAAGCTCCCAGCTCTATGGGTTTCCGAAGTGGCTCTCCCTCCCCTCTCCCTCTTCCTTGTCCACTGTGGGCTGGAAGAAGTTGATCTAACACCCCAAACAACACTTAGGACAAATACAAGGTACACTCTTTTAGGTCTGTTCTTGATCTCATTTAGGGCAACTGGAATTCTCTTGGGAGTCTAGAAAGGTTGGGGCTTGATATCCATTGGGGTACAGCCATCCCTAACCTTAGGAACTTCCTCATAGACCAAGCACTTGCTTTCTCACATGCTCATGTTCACCACTACTGTGTGTGTGTGTCCTCCTTCCCTCCTTCCCTCCTTCCCTCCTTCCCTCCCTCTTCTCACAATGCCACCAATGCCATCAGATTAGATAGGACTTCTTCCTCATGACCTCATTTAAGCTCAGTTACCATCCAAAATCCCACTTCTGAATACCATGACATACATGTTAATTAGGGTCAGCACTTGGATATATGAATGAAGAGACACATTTCAGTCCCTAACAGTCACTCGGCTTCAGAACTAGGATGTCTGAACCCAAAAGGGACCTTCTGTGCTGTCCTCACCAGGAGCTTCCCTCTGCTGCTTTACCAGCTGCAAGTAAAAGACACCTCCAAAAGAATCTAAGGGACATTCTCACACCACACTCCACCCCCCTGCCACCACAAACTAGATCCCACCACCAGCTCTTTGGATGGTCCCAACATTTCACAATTGGCAGGTACCTCCATCCCCACCCCTGCCCCATCCCTGCCTGCTGATGAGGTTAATGCCCCACTAATTTTGTTGCATTTGTTCCCAGCTGGTGACACTAAAGTGGTAATCGAAAGGGACTGTCACAAGACTCTATGTGTTGTTGTTTGGGTTTAGCTGCCCTTTGACCTAGGAAGATAGATATCTCTGCAGGAAAAATCAGGGTAACAAATCCCCTTGATGGTCTCCCCTAAAGGCAAAACCAAAACCACCCAGAATTCCCTCCTGATAGGACTGACTTTGGTATTCAGCTGCAGAGAGGAAAGCCTGTTGTGGAAGGAGACATCCCTTCCCCTATCTGGGCCCCTGTAAAAGCCATAAAGATCTCAGGTGCTGACCTAAGATTAAGAGAATTCCAGACAAAAAGCACGAGTTAGCCTCTGTGACTGTCCCTGGGTTAACTCCACACAGATCAAAAATCTGCACCTTGTGGAATTCCAGCCACCGGTAGCCTCAGTCAGCGCACTGTGTCCCATGACCAGGAGTCACTGATCCTTTGCAAACACTGACAATAAACACATCAAGTCGTTTGTCTTCCTTGGGCTAGGAATGCATGTTTAAGTAGATTATATGTGAATGGTTTTACAGCGTGGAGGACGGACACCTCAGGAAAGCTAAGCAATCACTCCAACCAGATCCACTTACCCAGTGGCCATAAACCGAAGCACCCCATAAACTGAAGGGCACTTGACTTCTGTGGGGGGAGGGGTGAAAAGTTCCAGCATGCCACAAGAGCACCTGTTGGGTGGAATGCAGGTCTCCAGAAGATAAGTTGAAGGTACTACTTAGGAACAAAACACTTTGCCAGGAGTGGTGGTGCACACCTTTAATTCCAATACTCTGGCAGGCAGATGCAGGTGGATCTCTATGAATTCAAGGCCAGCCGGGTCTACACAGTGAGTTCCAGGACAGCTAGGGCTATGTGCCTTAAAAAAAAAAAAAAAATCGACTAACAGAACTCAGACTGTCTTTCATTATCCTCTTACACCCTGAATGACACTGGGCAGGGAATCCATGGGAGCCCCCATCTCTCCTGCATGAAAGAGAAATTTGGGGCAGACTTCACGGTCCCAAGGCAGAGGACCGGAGAAGGAATGCATGTTCCTGCGCCTGTAGTGCTGTGTGCTGATCACAAAGGACCAAGTGCAGTTAGAAAGTAGGACTGAGTTCCAGAGATCTCCAGCACAGCGGGCAACTGTGGTTTACAATGGTTTTGTTATATATCTTATAAAGAAGTAGAAATAGAAAGTTGGAAGATTCTCAACACAAAGAAATGATAACTGTTTAAGGACCTGGAAACGGTGAGTTTCCTGGTTTGGTCACTGTAGATCACATGTACGTTGAATTATCACACCATATCCCATAAGTGTATCTAATGATGAACTGTTAATTATATATGTTTAGGTTTTTTTAAAACCTGGGGGTGGGGGGGGATAATTGTGCAGACCTCAGAAATAGCTAAGCATAATATTCACAAGAGGAAAATCTCCTCCAGTAGCTAGGCATTGCCAATCCAACCCAGATCAATGAATGGATGCATCAGCAAGGTGAATAACACAGGAGGGGTCCTGAACTGAGCACCCTAGGAACTGCCAAGACCCTGTGAGTCCCCAGCTGCCCCTTTGGTGTCACTTACAGATTTCTAGATAAGAATATAGACTGAGAATCTAGAAAGGTCAGTCACATGAACATGTACATAGTGATGGGTTTGAAGACCGGCTTCAAGTGTGAAAATGAACAAGCCCCGAGGTGGTGGATGGAGGGAGGGGGAGAGGGGAGAGAGTGGAGGGGGTTGGGAAGTGGGGGGTGTCAGGGGGAACTAGAGAAGAGAGCTTGGGTCCTACTGCATGCCAGTGCCTGTTTCTCATTTCCTGGATGAAAGAAGCCTCACCCAATGGGCACCATTCAATGACAGCTTAGCCTGACTCTTCAAGTCAAACTTGAAGAGTTTGACTCGGAAAAACAGAAGACAGAGCCCAGGGCATGCTCCGAACCTCTCCCCATCATTGGTGCCTGTAAAGTGAGGTTGTAATAACTGTCCTCTGGCTTGTTTTTGTGTTTTAGAGCTGGCTGGTTGTGTAACCCTAGGGATCTTGGAGTCACACTCAGGCTCTATGCTAGCCAAAGCCATGCTGTCGACGGGCCAGCTTTCCTGTCACTGGCCACAGGAGGGATTTTAGGTCCTTCCTGGTGCTCCTATCCCCTGTTGGTTTATTCTGGCTTTGATCATTACCAGTACCTGGGTATAGAATTACCCAGAACAGAAAATGCCATTGTGCCTCTTGAAAAACTCCAGACACCTTCTTTCCTCCCGGAGTGCTAGAACTGTGGCCTCAGGAGGAAACGCTGGGATAGACAGCTCTGTTCACTCCGGTGCTTCCAGCTGAGGCCAGATTCTGCTGCATGCTGGCAAACTCATCAAACTCATCAGGAAACTGAGGCAGGGAGATCCCAAGTTCAATGTCAACCTGAGCTCCAGGGTGAGACCCAGGAAAAAGTGAAAAAAACAAAAACAAAAACCCACTGGATGCAGCTGGATTAGCATACAGGCTCCAGATTTAATCCCCAGCACCTGATCTCTAAATATTCTACGCTTTCACCGTGGATTAGTTCTGAGTCCTCCAAAGCCCCATATGGCCTGGGAGCCCAAATGAACTCATTTCTTCACTTGATGTTGTCAGGTATTCCACAGCAAAGAGAAAAAGAACAGACCCAGCAGGCTGCATTCAAGACACTGATGCTGCAGAGCCGGTGTTGGCCTGAGAGGAAACAGCAATGGGAAAGGTCTATGTCCTAATATCCTCTGAGCTGACTCCAGAGAAAGGATGCAGAGAGAAGGGACTGTCCTCAGACTCTCCAAGGGGACTGTCACTTTTCTGTGTGTGCACTGTCTTCCATGAGACACCACCTCCAACTCTGAACTCTCAAGCCTCGCTCAGAAGGGCCACACTTCAGCTGTCCCCTGGAAATGAGCTCCCTTCCACACCCTGTGAGCTGGGTAGAATTATCACAAAGTATTGCCAACCAAGGGGCTCGAACACAGCACCTTGAAGAGTTGAAATGCCAGCCCTCAGGGAAGCCTGGTGTCTTCCCAAGAAATAAAACCCCCAACAAAGTTCTGCTTTCTGCAAAAGGAGCCTTCCTCATTCTGGTGGAAGCCTGCTTCAGACCCTTAGATGGAGATGCAGAAGCAATCCCTGAGCTTACTCTTGAGGTCTACTTGCTCTCTGAACACACTAGAGGTACAAGTCTGCAAAGACCAGTCCTCCAGCCCCACCACCATAGTTCCATCCATGAAACATCCTCGTGGGTGTTTCTCAAAACAGAAACCTGCCCTTCCTATTTACATTAGAACTGGTCTACTACAAAGTCTTTTCTAAGGTGGGATGGAGGACCAAGGCGTGCACCTTCTAGCTAGCCACTTTGCAAACATATGGCCCACTATCTCACCAGTTAAAAAGTAATCACTGGAACACCACAGGTTTTTTTGGTTTTTTTTTTGTTTTGTTTTGTTAAAGTGGAGGTGTGATTCTCTCAGGTTCTGTGAGAACACACACACATATTTTTACCAACCCAATCTGTTTCCTAGCAGCTGGTGGCTGCAGGGCCTGGGAGCCTACTTAGACAACAGGAGAGTCACACAGGTGAACCTGAGCTCTGAGACTGTGAGGTACCTGCAGGGAGCGAGGGAGAGCCCATGAGGCTACCACTCGAAAGCCCCCTGTCTAGCCCCTCACCTATAGCAGGAGGGAATATCACAAAAGCTCCTTGCATGGGGCTGGGCTTATCCAAACTGAGCCAAGTCACAATTGCTGGTTTAGTTCTAGAATCCCTTAGAAATCGAAGTTGAGGCATGCTGAAGACAACAGTGAAGAGGAACCACATTCCTGTACTTCCCAAGTCCATCTAGGACAAAAGCATTTTCTCGTTTTGCAATGTAGATCTATGCCATCTGATAAGGCAGCTCTGCAGCTGCTAGGTTTACTTTTTTTTTTTTTTTTTTTAATTGAAACTTCGGTTTCTAGGTCACAGTCCAAGTTGCCGCATGGGGGCTGGTGTGTGGACAAGTCTTCAGAGAATCCTACTGGGTAGAAGCAGGTCAGAGAGCCTTGGGGAACACTGCTCTCAGTGGCCAATTCCTGAGAGCAGGTGAGTTTCTGAATCTCTATCAGGCTTGAGTCTGGGTGTGTGCACCTGCCCTAAGAAGTACCTGAAACAGGAGTTGCCCACCAGCCTCAGACGTGTTCATTCTCTCTCTCTCTCTCTCTCTCTCTCTCTCTCTCTCTCTCTCTCTCTCTCTCTCTCTCTCTCCTCTCTCCTCTCTCCTCTCTCCTCTCTCCCCTCTCTCTCTCCCGACCCCCCACTCACTCAGAGGCCACTAAACAACAGAAGAGAGAATCTTGATGTACCCAGGGAGACCATAAGGATGTGGTTTCCTGTTTAGGATGGAAAGGAAGCTTGGACTAGGGCAGAAGGAACAATTGGAAACTTCTGGATTCAAAGCAGGTTGAGCAGCCATCTAACCTGGAAGTTCCTGTCCCCTGATGAGCAAGCCTTGAAACTTCCCCTGAGCCTCAATTTCCTTGTCTCTAAAGTGAGAGAAGATCAGGGCTGCCAACCTCGCAGATAAACTGGGGACAAGATAGAGATAGGGACACAGGACTTCTGCATGGCAGGGCTGCCTTCAGCATAACTTCTGTTGGCAAATCAGTCTTTTTTTTTTCATCGCCCCAGAACACCAGAATTTGACTGAAATATTTCTCACCCACGGAGCTGATTCTAGGTGTTTTGGCAGACTCACCATGTTTCCAACAGTCACACTTTTTTTTTCCTTCCTTACAAGAGGTAGGAGAGGGACTGTCTCTGTCCCCAACAGCCAGACTCTTAAGCTCACATATTTCCTCATTTTTCCCCCACTAAACACTTTTGAGGACCTACATTCTAGATGCAGACAATCACTGACAGGCTTGGTACATAAATAAGTTATGTAGTAAGTTAAAGGTCACACGTGGAAGTGGCGGGAGGGAAGTTGAGACAGGTGGGGAGGGCGGAGACAGGTTGAACATTAAATGGATTGTCAATATGGCCCTCACTGAAGGATGAGGGCTAAAGAGGATGTCTGAGGCAAGCCCATTCCCGGGGGAGGGAGAGATAGCTGGGTGTGGGCCTGAAATGTCTACAGGTATCTCCCCACTCCCAACTTCATCCCCGTGCTGTGGTCCCGGATTATGACCTGGGCATCCAAGATGAGTCCAACCTTGTCTGGCCTGGAAGCAGAGTCTCTTCCCCACGCTTCCCAGATACTGGGTACAACCCCATCCTTCGGGGACTCTTGGTCTTTATAGCAAGACCCCCTCAAAGCCAGTTCTACTCTGGGGGCTCTATGCCCAGCTCAGCTCACATCATGACCAACCTGCAGAACTCAATTCCTCCTGAAACAGGGTCCTTCCCTCTCATTTCCAGACCAGTAGTGATCCAAGTCCACAGCCAACTTCCTCTCGGTTGCTGCATAGGGCCAGGTGGTGCAGCTGATCATCTCTCAACCCAACCACAACTCATCCCATGGCTGCTTTTCCTCACCATCCCTGGCTGTTTCTCAGGTCACTGTGTTTTCTAATGCTACCAGGGACAGTTAGTGGGACTCCAGATGGTCCTAGTGGGCCACTGAGCAGTCCAGCCAGGATAACCTTCCTTCCAAAAACAAACAAACAAACAAAAACCACTCTAAAGAGGATCATGCTCTCCTCCTCCAATGCTATCTCCAGGTCTCCAGCCTTTTTACACACAAGCCCCAGCTTCAGAGCACCAGACCTGCTTACATACAATCCATCACCTGCCTCCTGCATCATTGTGTAAGTAAGGCTTTGGGGGTCAAATGCACAATTCCTGGGCAGCGTTACCCTTTTCAACCATGGCCAGCTAACAAATTATCTCCTTACATTAAACTCTCATGAAGAACTACAGCCGACAAAACAGAGAAGTGGAGCTAGTCAGACTGAAGAGAAAACATAGAACCCACTGGAATATACCAGCTTTCACCCAGCCCAGCCGAGCCCACAGCTGTTCCTCAGCCAGGGCCTAAGGACCCACCAGGCCTGGTACTGGGAGCAGGGAGACTACAGCTCTGCTGGGAGTGAGGGCCTGCCATGGAGGGCGACTGGGAAAGGAGCTGCTGGAACCAGAGTAGGTGAGCTGTCTGTCTGTCTGTCTGTGAGAGAACACGAGAAGGTGCATGTGTACGTAAGACAGAAAGGCCGGTCAATGTGTAATTTAACTCTACAAGGCCATGGCCACAGTCATTTCACCAAATGGCAATAAAACTAAAAGATAAAAAGGATAGGTCCCAGATGACAAGGACTTTTCTGAGCAGGGAGTGGTATGATAAGTGCTGGGTGACCCAAGTCAGGCTCACAGCAACCCAGGCAGGTGGGCAAACAGAGAGCGGACCCTGTCCTCCCCAGCTGCCCCATAAAATCAGGTCCCCAAGGCTCAGGTCAGGGCCAGGTCCCCATGCCTGACATTGATCCTTACAGCAGGGAGTGGTCCTCCGTTCATGGTGTAGGGCTTCACACCTCATGATAACAGGATTTCTCCCTCAGTCTCGGTAACTAGGGAAGGTAAGCCCATGCTTCAGTCACCCTGGGAATCTCCAGACTTTGGGGACCTGCTCACAGACAAACAACAGAAAGGGAGTTTGGCCTCCTGGATGATCCACTGTGGAATATGATGTCCACCACAAACTGCACTCCAGGTCTCATTGTAGGGCCATGTTTGCTTGGCCTCATCCCACCCCAAGAGATTCTGTGGCACCAGAATCACCGAAGGCCATTCTCATGACAATTCTACTGTCAAGCCCAGAAAATGCCCTTGACATCCCTAATCACCTTGTTAACAAAGAAAAACCAATTCTGAACGTGCAGCCATCTCAGTGGCCAAGCTGAGCCACACATGATTGAGGATCAGCCAGAACATGGGATAGCTTTTCAACAGCTAAGTGATAAGGAGGAGCTTGTTCCCTTCCGGTGATACCAAAGACCATTCAGAGGCTTGCTGTGCCCTGCAGGGCTGGTGAGCCCCGACCTGGCATCTTTTCAATCTCATGAAACTCTCATTCCTGACTGTGAGTACCAGGCGTCAGCCCCCAGAACTAGCAGCTGCCATCAAAGAGCCAAACAGGGGACATTTTCTTCCTTGCATTTTTACTGCCAAGAAGCCTCAGACTTGAGAAGAGTATTAGTAGCTACCAGTATGTATGTGCTCCTAGCAAAGCCAGAACCAAACACCTTGTCCTGGCCCAACCAGGCACCTCAAGCCCAGACACCACCCTTGAAAGCACCTGGGCCAGGGAACGCTACTATGCCACTGGGGTCCCACAGTTTCATCCAATGAAGTCTCTTGCCCCTTCCTTCTTGGTCTCCAGAGCCCCCCAACCCAGCCTGGGGGAGGGGCTATAGAAGTGGACACATCAGGGAAGGTTGCGAAGAACCCTCAGGTGTAACAGAGCAGGTACCAGAGAGCCACCAAGTCTAGCTTGTCAATAGCAGGAAAGATGCTAAGAGGAACATGAATAAAAAGTGACATACTTTTAGGCTCCTGCATTTATTAACAAAATGCCTGGCTGTGTGTGTGATGCCCAGCACCTTCTCATGCATGAGCCTTCTGATGTACAATCATCGCACCTGTTTCACAGGTAAGGAAGCTGAGATTCAGAGAATGTCTTAACACTTGCCATAGTTCAGTGCTGATGAAAACCAAAGGATGGTCAAAACCATTGTGAGAGAGGGAGGCAGGAATCATGGGACAGCTTGGCGTAGGCAAATTCTGGAGAGAAATTCTGTACTCTGGCCCTGCATAAAACAGTAGGGCCATCCCTGGGGCTTCTTCACTCTTTTTCCTCTGAGAACAGGACAGAGAGGCAGCCTAAAGCCTGCCTGAGATCACAGATCACGTGGTACCAGGAGATCCCAGAGGCTCCTGCCTGAGCTTCATGGGCCCTGGCCAATGGGCCAGCCATCATTATTGCTTTGATAACATTCTATCTGTCAGAGGACTGGAGTTACGCAATTTTTCTACTTTCATCTTACAAACATGAGCCTCTAATTAAATCTTGCTCTGAGATACAAACTTCCTACAATTCCACTTACTCAACCACATCTCAGAAAGATGCAGAAACCAAAGCCAGAGCACCAACCATGGCTGGTCATCAGCAGCACATGGGTCATGGGAAAATAGCCATTCTGGCGCAGGATGTCTCAGAGGCAGGTGCCCTGGCCATTAGGAATGGAGGAGCTTAATGCTATGGGGAATTGAACCAAGCCTCCAAGAGGGGACCCCAATCCACACGTAGATGATGGAGTCACGCTTCTTGTGAGGGCCTTGGTGGATGCAGGGCTTCATGGACCTAACACTCTGGTATAGTTTTATTTCTGTTGCTAGGCCAAATGTCCAACAAACAGCAACTGGGGTGGAAGGGGTTCATTTGGCTCACGATTCCAGGTTATAGTTCATCACTTCAGAGACTTCAAAGCAGACTCTTGAGCAGCCTTCGTGTCACACCCACAGTCAAAAGGGAAAAGAGAATAAATGTGCCCTTGCTTGCATGTTGCTTAAACCCAGCTAACTTTCTTCACTCTTAATTCAGAGCCTAGCCCATGAAATGGTACCCAAACTTCAGTGGGTCCTTACAACCTCAGTTACCAATCAAGGTCACCCCAGACATACCTGCAGGCCGACCTGATGCAGACAGCCCCCAATTGAGTATCCCTTCCTTGATGATCCTAGGCTTGCTTGAGTTGAGGTTAAAGCTGCCTATGTTTATATCTCCATAAAGCTGGGACCATGTCCCAGCGACAGGTCTTCTCAAACACCTGTCTAAGCCAGCATAGCTCAGCCTCTGGCTGGGGTAGCTGAGAGGTAAAGGCCCTGGGAGACCCACTGGGGCTACCCAAGCTTGTTCCAGCTCCATGTCCTTTAGGGATGGTTAGGGCCATCTATCCAATGTGAGTTCCAGGACAGGAGTGAACCTTCCACACCACAATGGCCCTGCATGACCATTGAAGAAATATAGGGTGAAGGCAACAAGGCAGAGTGAGTCAGCCCCCAACTATTATCCCTGAAGAATAGATGTTTGGGGTAAAAATAAGGTATCAGCCCTTCTTCTTAAAAGTCTGAGCTTGGTGCTTTTCTCTTGACATGAGAGGAAGAGCTGGCTGGCTCTTGTACCTTTAAGATGTTCCACTGCTGAATAAGCATTAGGAGGCTGCGAAGTGTTGCCTGTCACCTCTGGATTTTTTTTAGGTGTGTGAACACCCAGAAGTCAGCATGGTTCTAATTTCTACCTGGTGGTTGGTATAATGAATTTCAAAATGAGAAATGTGTCAACTTCAGATCTCCCTTTCTTCCCAGTGCCATAAGTACTGGTACAGAAGCCCCTGGAGGTCTGCTCTGTTTGGGGGTGTGAAACCCCAGCAGGTACTGTCCCTTGTCCTTGTTTCAGCCAGAGGACCATGTTCCTGCAGCTCCTGCCTGGGCCAGGGAACCAAGCCATCAGTATTTCTAGAAGACTATTCTAATAACTCCAGGGCTGCCTCCTCACTGCCCAGGGAGAACCTGGCTAGTGTGGCCCTCCTCACTGCCCAGGTGCCTCTTCACTCTCTAGTGCCTCCTGGTCACCCATTATGGGTGGAAAGCATATCCTCTCTAGCTCCCAGAAGGCAGAAGAACACAACCCCATGGACAGTCTGGCTCCAGCTGTTGGCCTTATGACCCACTTTATGACTTCTAACCAACTACCTATTCTTACATGCCTTTCTGTCCCTGAATTAAGGGTTATTATAGAAACCAGCATATCAAATATTTGTGATAATAAGCCCGTAAATGAGTGCCTATTGTGCCTGGCAAGCAACCAGGACCCAGAAAATACTCCACAGTATCCATGATCTGTGACTATACTCATATCCAAAATGCTCTGCCCAATCAATGATCAGGTACTGATCAAATTACTTACTGAACAGCCGGGCAGTGGTGGCGCATGCCTTTAATCCCAGCACTTGGGAGGCAGAGGCAGGCGGATCTTTGCGAGTTCGAGGCCAGCCTGGTCTACAAAGTGAGTCCAGGACAGCCAGGGCTACACAGAGAAACCCTGTCTCGAAAAACCAAAAAAAAAAAAATTACTTACTGAATAATTTCTGTAATTATTTCATTAATAAAAGTCTTGGCACCTGCTTTAGGGTTTCTATTGCTATGATGAAATGTCATGACCAAAAAGCAAGTTAGAGAGAAAGGGTTTATTTGGTTTATACTTCCACAGAACTGTTCATCACTGAAGGAAGTCAGAACAGGAACTCAAACAGGGCATGGAGGTAGGAGCTGATGCAGAGGCCATGGAGGGGTGATGCTTACAGACTTGTTCCCTATGGCTTGCTCAGCCTGATTTCTTTTTTTTTTTTTTTAATAATTTATTTTTTATTTCTTCAAGTTACATCTCAATCACAATACCCTCCCTACTCCCCCCTCCAGTCCCACCCTTCCACCCTCCTCCCCCTCAACCCCCCCATCCTCTTCCCTTCTTTTTTTTTTTCTAGTTTAAGGTATTTCCTTTTTCCCCCCAACAGCTCTCCCTTTCAGTCCAAAAAAATGGTTCTTTTTCTTATAACTATAAATACAATACAAAACAACAGAAATAAATAGGCCACAATTATGAGTTATATGGCTTAGCATACATTCCCAATGTCCAGTCCATATGTATTTGGCACCTGACTTTAACATTCTACTATCTAACCATCTCCATGAGTTTAAAGTCCTATATCTAACTCAGCTTTCATACTAACTTGCCTCATAATTTTAAAAATATCTTCTTAGATCCAGAACACCCTCTTGATTCCTAAACAAATCAAAATTTAACTATGAGACTCTAGCTATCTATTCTTCAACCACCTCAGAGACCTGAGAGGGATAAATATATCTGATTATATAGGAAGTGCAGGGCCTGCAGCTTCCAAAACTAAAAAATGACATACCAGTGGCTGCCTGGACTGGTATGTCATTTTTTAGTTCCCATTTTCTCTCCATACATTACAGCATCAATCTTCAGCCATTTGGCCCCATTTCTCTGACAGACATTGGTTGTAGAGCAGGAATTATGAAGGACTTACCTACCCTGTCTTGGCAGAGCTACAGCCTGATTTCTTATCAAACTCAGGACCACCAGCCCAGGGATGGACCCACCCACAATGGGCTGGGCCCTGCCCCATCAATCACTAATTAAGAAAATACTCTATAGATTTACCTACAGCCTGATTTTTTTAAATAAACTTTTTATTAATTCTTTGTGAATTTCACATCATGTACCCTAGTCCCACTCATCTCCCTGCCCCTCCGTATCCTCCCTCAGCCTTTGCAACGTCTCCCCCACAAAAGAAAACAAAGTTAAAAAATGAAAAATCAACAACAAAAAGTCTCACAGTGGAAGCTGTGGTGTTTCACGTGGTTACACACTGTACCCTTTTACCCAGTTTTACACTCTGAAGGGAGGCGTTTTCTAAGTTGAGGTTCCCTGTCCTCCGATGACTCTGGGCTGTTTCAAACTGGTACAGAACCAGCCAGCATGGACTTCACTTATTTCACCCTCGTGATCCTTTTATGGGAGTCAGAGGCAGTGGGTGACGTGTATGTAATCAGCAAATGCCTCCGTGAGCATACCGCACCCCACACCTCCACCTTCACTTCAAATTTATTTTCAAGGGCTCTGGGCTGCTGCTGCTAAGTATTAAGAGATTTACTTCTTGTTTGTTTGTTTGTTTGTTCATTTGTTTTCAAGACAAGGTCTCAGTATGTAGCTCTGGCTGTCCTTGAACTCACACTATATAGCAGACTGGCCTCTAACTCACAGAAATATGCCTTCCTCTTTCTCCCTAGCATTGGGATTAAAGGTCTGCACTACTATGTCTGGCTCAGACTTATACCTTTAAGGGCTCAGGAAACAGGATTTTTACATAAAATAATATAATAAATGCGAATAAATGGGATTTGTGTGTAGTTCTACTGATTTTAAAATTAGGTCCCTAATTTTGTTTTTCTGAAAACATTTACATTTAAAAGTTCTTATTCTGGGTGAGCCCTACATACAACTGCCTTCATCCCACATGAACAGGACGTTCTAGGACTTTCCATTGCTCATGGGTACAGACTAAGGTCCCCAAAAGACAGAGAAGGACCTTACAGCTGGAGCAGAGGACGACTTGGGAGGTGCCTCGGAACTAGGACCCTTTTGCTTGGAAGTGGAAAGGTAAAGATTTTTCCCCAGGTGGCCTTTGCCCTCTGCCTCAGGCACTGATCTACCCATTTTGCCCTATGGTCTCCTGCAGACCTCTCAGAACATTTATTAACACACAGTGCTGTCTCCAGCCTCACAAAGGCATCTTCACAGGTTCCTACCTGAACACAGTTAATCCCTCACACATGCCCATTGTGCCGAGGCAACAAGCTACCCAGAGTCTCCAAGGCTCAACAAGTCCAGACCACTCATGACACTGCATATCTCTCAGAGGCTAAGGTACTGAGACCATTGAGGTATCACCATGGTAGAGCCCACCTCACACCTCAGCACAGCTTATAGTACAGTGACTAATTGGGCCCCTCCACTTCTCCTGTGGCTAGAAAGACCTCATGCTCCTGGAAAAAGACGACTGGGTGGGGCCATCAAGATCGGTCATACTCCATTGCCTGTAGCTGCATGGTCTCGAGGTTTGCCACAACACCTCCCAGACTTAGCTCTCACCCTCCAGAGCACCCCTGTACAGACCTGGCCACTTTTCTGGATCCCAAAGGATCACCTCCTGCATGAGCCCCTCAAGGCCTCCTCCCTTCTCAAAGCTCAACTGCCTTCACAGGCCTTCCACCACCTGGAAGGAACCAGCTGACCTAGTCCCTCTTTAATCCTCTTTGTAACTGTGCAGCAGCACCTAGGTCCCCAGGGGCATCTTGTGCTGAGGAAGGGCTCTCCTAGGCACCAGCAGTCCTAGAAAGGTGTCATGTTTTTTCTACAATGTATGTCACAGGCAGAAAGTGGCTAGAAGGGCTGGGCCACAGCTCCCTATAGGAAAGGGCACTAAATTTCCTTGCAATCCAGGTTATAAGGATATCCTGGGGACTCTAAATGAGGTGGCCAGATAAGATAGTGTGAGTGGGAACCCTGAGGGGTACCTCCAAAACTCAAGCACCTTTCTCTGACAAAGTGCCAACATGTAGACACAGACACAGAGAGCAGATGGCAGGACACTTTTGGGTAAAGATGCAAAATGGTGGCTAGAAGCGTGAGGCCAGGCCAGGGATTCTGCCATCTCAGGATATGTGGGGAAGGGACAGAATTGGACAATGATGCCCTGTGACGCCCTGCAGCTCAGAGGGATGAAGCCCATTGAGCACTGGGGACCCTGCTGCTAGCATCTCACAGGGCAGGATTTCCTACCCCAGAGCCCAGCCGCTCCCACCATGAAGGCCTTTAAGAATCACTTCAAGCCACAGAAAGCAAAGACCCATGCAACCCTTAAACAGGACAGCTCCCTACCTGGGAAAGGACCGCTAACTAACATTTTTAACAAGCTGTCAAGGTCACCGAATAGGTGCTGGTGGCCAACTGGATTCAGAAAATCCATGAGATAGAACCAAGCCACCTCATTAGAGTCCCCAGGATATCCTTATAACCTGCCTCTGCCCACTTCCTATCTAGAAGCCTGCATCGTTTTCCTCACAGCTTCCGGGAGCCCAGGAAGTCAGGGCAGCTGTGGAGGCTCATAAGGAGTGGGAACCGCAGGCACGCTTCATGATTCAGTCACCCTTTCCCACTGTCCATCCTCCGTGAGCCTCAGTTTCCCCTCTGGAAAAGAACAAATCATCCCCACCTCACCAGAGACTGGTTCCCTCTCCTAACCTCGTATCCTCATTTAAAGTAAAGCCGAATTGCTTTTCCTAATCAGCCTCATTAGTTTCTGCTTATGTCAGTTTCCAAAACTCAGGCTGTTTGGGGCCCACAGCCTAGGCTTCCTGTCATCTTCCCTTGTGGGTCACATACCAATGGGGGATGGGGGAGGTGGGTACAGAGTAAGGTCAGATCCAGGGAACCTGCACCAGCCTGGACCAGCCACAGTAGCACAGATAGTTTAATCATTAACTCTCCCTATTGCAACCAGCCTCCCACACACGCACTCCTGAGATTCTAACCCTTCATCTCATTCACCATAACTCAGCCGCCCACAGGATGAGAAAGAGGACCTGCGTGCTTGGCTTCTGAGTCACAACTTCATGTAGTTTTTCATTCCTTCCAGGGCTTCTTTGACACCTTAGGAGAATCAGGCTTGCTTTGCATGTCTTTACTTCAATGTCTCTGTCCCCACTTTCTTCTCCCTTCTCCCCGAAGTCATTCTCCAGTCAATGGGCCTTCTCAGTATCATGACCCTGAACAGCAGTGTTGGGCTCCCAACCCCTCACCATCTCTAAATTATCACGTCCCTTGAGTAGCCTGGTACTTAAGGAAGTTCACGATTCTCTCCCATCCTCTGGGTACCACTGTACCACAGGAATGACCATGTCCCTCATCCTCACGTGTTTCTTGATGAGCAAGCATCTTAAACCTTCTCCTGGCACTCCTGTACCTTTGCTGGTTTATTCCCAAAGCTCTATATCACGACACCAAAGTCGGAGGCCCTCCTTGTTTTCAACACCAGTGGCCTCTGGCTCCAGTATCTGCCCAATTCTACACATTCTGAAGGTCCCAGCAAGTAGGAGCTACGTTACTCCTGCCCCCTGCCTCCCTGAACATACTTGGTTGCTCCATCCACGTGCAATACCCATTTCTCTGGCTCTCCCTTGGCTGTGAGGATCACTGCTCCCTCCTGATTTGGCCCCATGTTGATTTTCCTTCAAGCACCAGAGAGTGTGCCTCACTTCCCATATGGCCCTGCAGCTGAATGGGCACAATGCTCTCCTCTCTGTGGCATTCCACACACAGGAAAGGCAAGCCAGGGCCCTTCTGTGGATCTGTTCCCTGTAACAAATAACTGCAAACCGAGTGGGATTAAAACAACAGGAACCTATCTCTTCATAACTCTGTGCTGGAACTGCAAGGCCTGGGTTTGTTTTCTAGGGGCCATGCACTGGAAGCTCTCTTCCTTACCCTTTCTCAGCTCTAACTGGGCCAGCATTCCTTGGCTTGTGGATGCAACATTCCAAACTCTACTGCCATCTTTGGGTGTTATGTTCTGTGTGTGTCTGACTCTCCCCTTCCTATCAGGACACTAGTCACTGCGTTAGGGCCCAGGCATGTGATCTCACTCTACCTCAATCATATCTGCAAAAACACTACATCCAAACAAAGCCACCTTTTCAAAGACCGAAGATTAAGACTTGAATGTGACCATCTGGAGGAACACGATTGCATCAGACGTGTGCCTTGGACACACCGCTGCATCCACCTGGTCTGGCTTCTCAGACCTGAACACAGAGGTTCTGCAGATACTGTGAAAGAAGCAGGTTGGGGCTGGGACAGTGCCAGCGCACTCTTAGCCTTTCCCTGTTGAGACCCATGATGCATTCTTTCAGGTAGAACTTAAAGCCTACCAGTTGCTGTCTCTCCCCTCCCTTTCTCCCTCTTCCTCTCTCCCTACTTTCCTCCCTCCACTTCTCTCCCTCCCTTCTCTTTTCTTTTCTTTCTCTTCTCTTCTCTCCTCTCTCCTCTTCTCTTCTCTTCTCTCTCTCTCTCTCTCTCTCTCTCTCTCTCTCTCTCTCTGTTTCTCTTCTCTCTCCATCCTAAAAACATACCACACTGAGTTGATGATATGGGGCCAAAACCTGGACCATGTACTCACTTCTGGCTTTTCTTTGGTTGGGCCAGGGGCAGAGGTAAACATTTCGTGCTTTCATTTATTGATTTCCACCTTGTATTTTAGGCAGGGGCTCTCTGTTAATGAATCAGGTACTCACTGACTCTGCTGACTGGTTGGAAGCCTGTCTCTGCCTCTGCCTCCCCAGTGCTGGGATTACAGTGTGCTCCTGGCCTTTCACTGGGTGTTGGGATCCAAACCCAGCCCTCAGCCTTGCCCAGCAAGCCCTTTCGTCATTGGGCCATCTCCCCATCCTATAAGAAATCCTGCAGATATGCTACTTCATAAAACACAGAAATTCTCATGAGCCTTACTATTTGTTCTAAAGCAACGAAGAACCTCAGTTTGGAGCTCAGGGCAAGAGTACTCAGGTCCCAAGGCCTGAATGCCCAAGCCCAGTCACACACAACCCTAAGCCAGCCATTCTGCCATCAGTCTCCGTGTCTCCTTTATGAAGTAAGAGTATACAGCTCTGGGTGGAAGTCCCTAGAAAAAGGCCACAACAGACCCAGGGCTATTGTGTGTTCAGTGTCATCACTTCTCCTAACTTCCCCAGTGTTGTGCAGTGTAAATAGAATTAATAGAGGCAATTTGAGTCCAACTTATTTACACTGTACAAAACTGAAGACCCTTAGAATGCTCCTGGTAGGAGACGTCAAGGCCAGAAGCATTTTCTTCTGAGCTGGGTGTTTGGCTCAGTCAACAAGGGGCTATTTGCTGAGGGTTATCAGAGACCTCCAAGGCTCCATAAAGCCTAGAGTTCAGCTCTCTGCCCCAGAAGGCAGAGATCAAGGGTCTCTTTCAGGATCAATTACTCAGAACACAGAGGGGCTCACAGAGGCAGTGTGCAGTTAAACAAAAAACACGGCTTTCTACCCGTGCCCGCATCCTGTCCCCCCACCCCCAGACTCCTCCACACTTAATTCCAATGAATCCTAGTCAGGCCATTGACAGCAAATGCATGTGTTACTAATGTGAAGTAAGACAGCTGTGAAAATGCCACCAGAGGCTGCAACTTTGAAGATGGACAATGCATTTGCTGCCTATGGACTCCCTCTCCAACCCTCAGCCTCTGTAAGGCTCTCCTCTCCCTCTCCACCTCACCCCTGCATCTCTCCATGCCTATAACTTTGCTTTGGCCTCATCTTGACCCTGTGTCTCTAAGCAGAATTTCAGCCTCTTGAAGCACAAGAGGAACAAAACTGATCAATCCCTCATTGCACTGTTTCATTTTCCTCCCTTGCATTGCTAGATGCATTCCCTCTCAACCCTGTAGCCCATCTAAGACCCAAGTGAGGATCTCATTGGTATAGATAAGAAGGGGGAACTATGTGGAAATAAGACCCAGCATCTCCACAGGATGGTAGCCACTTGGCCAATGAGAAAGGACAGTGTACTGCTGGGCAGATCTCCCTGTAAAGAAAGACCCTCAATTATTTACCATTTCCTCACTCAATCAATATCCATCAAGGTTTAACTTTTCCTGTCTGTTCCTTGTTCACTTAACAGCAGTGAGTCCCCTCTTCCAAGTTATGATGGAGTTTTCCATCCTCGTTGCTGTTCTTCTCATTACGTTGAAGTAGAAAAGTTAAAGCTCAAAATAAAAAGGGATCTATTTACTCTGCTATGCTTGCACATAGGAGCCTCACATAACTATCATCCGAGAGCCCTCACTCAGCAGCAGATTGAAACAGGTGCTGAGACACATAGCCAATTAGGTGGAGTGTAGGGAGTCTTATAGAAGAGAGGGATCCAGAGGGAACAAGAACTCTACAAGAAGACTAACAAGCCAGGCGTGGTGGCTCACGCCTTTAATCCCAGCACTTGGGAGGCAGAGGCAGGTGGATCTCTGTGAGTTCAAGGCCAGCCTGGTCTACAGAGTGAGTCCGGGACAGCAGGCCTACACAGAGAATCCCTGTCTCAAAAAGAAGAAGAGGAGGAGGAGGAAGAGGAGGAAGAAAAAGAAGACCAACAGAGTCAACTAACCTAGGTCCCTGGGGGCTTACAGAGATTGAAGCATTATCCAAAAAAGCATGTATGATCTGGACATAGGCCCCCTACAGATATGTAGCTGATAGGCAGCTTGGTCTTCATGTAGATCCCCTAGCAAGTGGAGCGGACACTCTCCCCAACGTGGACTCTATTGGTTGTTTGAGGATCACCTTGCCCTAGCTGGGCTGCCCTGAGTAGCCTCAGTGGAAGAGGATACTCATAGTCCTGATTTGACCTAAAGAGCCAGGGTGGGTTGTTAGGGGTTGGGGGGGTCCTCTTTTCCTAAGGATAAGGGGAGGAGAGAAAGGGGGAAAGGAGGAGAGGGTGGGAGGGTGGGAAAGCATGGAGAGAAGGGAGGGAGCTGTGATTGGGATGTAAAGTGAATAAATAAATTCAAAAGCAAAAACAAACAAAAAACAAAACAAAGCAAAGAGACCTATTAGCCCTAAAGTCAGCTGGGGAGATAGCTGACAGGGGTGTAGAAACAGAGTGAGTTCTCCAGGCATGGTTTAGTACATGGAGAACGGAGAACGCCAGTGTGGCCATTCCCTGTAGGCTACCAGATGAACATTCCTTACTGACCATCTGTCCCAACCTTAATGCACAGAAAGGGTCTTGCCTCTCAGAACGTACAGCACTCCTCCTGAGAGGTCTCATCCCCACTTGTCCCACATCCTTTAAGGAATGGGACATTTCCTGCAGACCGGGTAGGTTCTAGACAATGAGCAATGACAGAGATGGCTAGAGTGCCACTTTGTCCAGTCCTCTGATTCTCCTTGACAGGGATGGGGAAATGTCACCATTTATACAGTGTACACACTAATAATGTGTTGTATAATACGTCCTTTATATACAAATATGGTATAATAAAGCACACTGTATATATAGTATATATTTAAGGTCCATTTTTTTTAAGTGTGTGTCTGTGCACATGCATGCTGGTGCTCTCAGAGGCCAGAAGAAGGTATCAGTTCCCCTGGAACTGGAGATATAGTTCCAATTCTGAAGAGGGGGAGACGAGACATGTGGGTGCTGAGACTCAAATTCTGGTTCTCTGAAAGATCAGCAAGTGCACTTAACAACTGAGCCATCTCTCTGGTAGCTAGCATGATAGATAGATGGGTGGATGGATGCATGGATGGACGGATGGACGGACAGATAGATGATGGATATCAAATACACACACTATATATATATGTGTGTGTGTATATATATATATATATATATATATATATATATATATATATATATATCACACCCAGCATGAGTGTGGAGGGTCAGAGGAAACGTGGAGCATGCTCTGTCCCTTCACTTTATCTGACCAGGTCTCTCTTGCTGCTTCTGCTTCCTGCATCCCCCAGGCTAGCAGGCCATGAGCTTCCTTGAGTTTCTCCTGTCTCTGTCTCCCACCTCTTTAGGTGTGCTAGATTACAGATGCACACCACCCACCACATCTGGCTTTTTATGTGGGTTCTGGCTGTGGAACTCGGGCTTGCACAGCCAGAGTTTTTACCCTTGAGCCATCTCCCTGGCCTACAGCTGGATAATGTTGTTGATTAGTGTAGTTTAGTTTTAATCCAATAACCCTAATTTTGAAGTATCTAAGGACATGCTGGGGCACCTTTGCGCCTAAACGCATGTACACAACTTAAAAATACTTTGTCCATATGTAATATTTTGCTGATAGGAACTCTCTTACACACACACACACACACACACACACACATCTTTTTGGATCCACCTAGAAAATGTTCGGTATACTCTTAGCTTCTTCTCTGCACTTTTCAGGACCCTACCTTCTCTGACACCTCCCTACCCCCACCTCTACCCCCACCAGGCTACACATGCTTCTCAGCAATACTGAAATCATCCAGGAATGGTTTACCCCTTTTCCTTTGTTAGGATGTAGAATTGCCTCAGAGAGCAACCCACATGACTTCATGGAACTCCCCAGAAGGGAGCCCCAGAAATCAACTCCAGAGGCCCCCCAGCAGGGCTCCAAATAAGCCTGTGACCTCTGTTGAGCGCAGAGGCTTAGCTCTCCTTCTGGTAAGTACCTCAGTTTTGGCCCAAATACAAAGGCTCTCATCAGCTTTCCTGAGGCTGTGAGCTCCAGATGCCCCCTCCTTCCCAGTGCCTGAGCTAGCCTGGGGTCCCCACATCTCAGGATCTCCTCTGTTGTCTGTTTTTAAGGTATCTTTTCTTATGTTCCAAGCTCACCCTCAGTAGGTGAGACTTCAGCCTGGGGAAAGGTGCTGCAGTATCCCACACATGCTGGGCTAGTTTCTTGAGGCCTGAGAATGAACCAGGTTACTTTAAATAGTATGGCTTTTAGCACTTAAGGTGGGGTGAGAGCTGCCTCCCTTGGGCACTGAATGGGCCATTATAGGAGCCTGCAGGACAAGGCTGGGAAGGGGTGTGGGGATGGGGACGGACCAGTGCCCTCTTCTGCTTCCTGCCCCAGCACTGTGTTCCAAAAACTTACTGGGAAGTTAGACGACTCCAGTACAAATGCTTCTGTCTCTCTGAAGCAGTGTTTATACCACCCTGTGGGTCCCAGGCTAGACCACAAGATCAGTCCCTAGAGCTGCTGATCTTCCACATTAATAACTGGGGTCAGTTCCAAGAGGAAAAGGAGGCAGACAGGGAGTCTCCGCTTCTCCCCACAACACACACATCAGTCAGAATGCAAAGAGAGCAACATTTGTCTTCAGGGAATGTCTCTCCCTACCATTTCTGTGCCCGTCTCCTTGGGTACCAGACCTTTAGGGCCAGTTCCCAAGCCCACGTCATAGCAGCCTGTCCCTAAGTGGTTCCACATTACCATGTTTTACTATGCAACCAGGTGCTGAGAACTGGGGGGGGGGGGGGGGGGGGGCGGGCAAGACATGACAGACAGCACTGGGCAGCTACAGATCTACACTTCATCTCGGCAGCCTGTCTGTATTCCAGCCTCAGGAAGCAGAGACAAGGGCTACTCAGAACACGCTGGCCAACCAGATTGTCCTTCCCGACAAGCTCAGTGTTTGAGAGTCTGTGGCTCAGCGAATAAAGCAGAGGAATGGTTGAGACCAAGTCCTGAAATCAACCTCAGACCCCCGCAAGCATGAACATGTGCTGCTCCAACACCCTTGCATGTGTATCTCTGAGCACACATAAGCTCAGATACATGCAAAAACATGGGGAAAAAAAAATGAAGATAAAACAAAACCTAAAGGCTGTACCCATTAGTGCCTGTATTTCACGGGGGTTGTTTTCATTTCTTCCTCTGTCCGACACAAAAATCTCCTTTTGTTCTTGCAGATTTTAAGTTGGGACAATTTGTGGTGTGATCATGTATGTTTAAACCCAAACAGAAGTTTCCTTCTCCTCAGCACAAAATAAAACTCAAGTGTATAAAAGGACCTGTGTAGGTCCCTCATCACAAAGCCCATTAACCAGAGAGAATGCCCACGTAGGCTGCTGAGCAGTTAGCTTTTTTTTTTTTTCTTAGAACCGACTCTCTGGCATGCTTTTTAAAAATGTTCCCCAAACCTGCTTCTCGAAATCACAAGAAAACAAAATAATATTTTTAAAGCATAAGATGCAGGGGACATAGTCCTGCTGCTTAAAGTGTGGAGGTGGGAACATGGAGAAGCCTTACTGCATCCCCTAGCTGGTGGCTCACTGGGTTCTAGCTCTTTGCCTCTTCACTCACTGGACCAGATTTTCTTGATTAATAACAAAAGGTTTTGTTGGGATCAGAGCTGTTTCCCACCATCTCTATGCACACCCGGCAACACACAGCACGCACATTAACATTTCAAGGCACCTCTTCTTAAGGAGGACCAGAAAGGCCCCTCTCTGTGGGTGAAATCTACTTTGCCCCCCCCCACCCCCCTTGTGACATCTGTTCTAATTTTTAAAGCAGAGAGAAGCCTAGATAATGCCAGGGTGCCCTTTGATTTACACTTCTGGCCCTTTGGACACTGGCCCCAGTCCACACCTGTAAATTTTTCTTCCTTTCTGAACACTGAGTGATTTCAAATTCCCATAGAACTGAATAAGAGATTCTGAACTCGCCATTCAGATTTTAATAGTCTTTCTCATGATTTCTTAATGACATTTTCAATTACGCCTAAACCTCACAAAATCGGGCCTTTTAAACTTCAACAGCAACAGAATCTGGGTTTTGGTGGTCTCCTACGCTGTCACACTTCAGCTCTGATTCCTACTTCCCAGCTCAACCGCACCTCACCCCACCCCACCCCAGCTAATTTTGCTTTGGTGAACGAGGAAATCAAACCAATTCAGTTAGGATGCTGAAAAGTGTATACAGATACAGAAGAAATGGGGCAAGTGGCAGAATGTGAAAGAAAAGAGCAGGCCAGTGGATGTCAGGGCCCCGCCCACCATCTGTGCTGAGGCTCAGGGCTCTCTTACATTGGTCATGTCTGAACAAAGCTGAAGGCAGATTCCAGGCGGTTCCCCATTCACTATTCATTGAGGGGCCCTTCCACTCCATATGCATTCAGCCCACTGCTGTGTTAAATCAGCGTCTACTCGGGGATTGACATGGTAATGAAGTCATGGTCAGCTCTCTGAAAAGCCCCCCAGAGGTATGCTCCTCTCTAACAAATCCACCCTTTCACCCCATTGAGGCCTGGAAATTATCTCATAACATGGCAACATCTGTGCGCAGGATCCCCGACAGTAGCCTGGCTTGCTTATTCTGAGGCTGTGCCTCCCATATTGGCTCACATGGAGTGAAGCCAGGCCCCAGCCCCTGGTGATGTAGTTTACTAGTCCTATGGCCCTCCCTCCTGCTCCTTCCCACAGCTTTTGTGTCCTCCTGTGGGATCCTGGCCCTAAGCGCCAATGTTTGGATGCTACATACTGGGACCTTCCCCTGTTCATTTTCAGATGCTTAAGGTAGAAGGAAGAGCTAACTTACTTCCTATAACTTGCTAACAAAAAAACAAACAAACAAACAAAAAATCTTATCATTACCCCAGCAAGAAAAGCCAAGCAAAAAATAAAGGGAGGCAAGGCAGGAGGTTAGCTAATGAATTTTTCCCAGACTCTAGCAAATGGCCTTTGTTTAACCAATAATTAAGTGTACTTGAATCTAATTTAACTGGCCCAGGTCAATAAAATGCTTTTTGGGAAAGCAGTAGGGCCAGCAGGGTCTCTAGGCCAGCATTGTCTGCATCGGTATGTGTTCTGTCTGATAAAATGATGTCATTTAATTCAATTTACAAACTCTCGTTGGAGGAAAATGGAGACTTCTGGGTTCCATTTGCTCTAACTTCACCTGACTCTGCTCGCTCAGGGAACAGGAGGAGAACAAATGTCACATTTGTTATAGACAGCTGCTGGCCCTCCTATGGAGGAAGCTGCTTGGGATGGGGAGGTGTGAATAAAGTTCGTTCATTTCCAGGACATTCCTGGGGATGAGGGCAGGGAGGGGACAAGACTAGAAAAATTTTGTTTTGCTGGTGTTTTTAAAATTACATTTTTTATTTATTTATTTAGTTAGTTAGTTAGTTAGTGTATATACGGGGTTGCCAGGGTGAGCATGTGGATGGAGATCAATGGACAATGTGCGTCAGTTGTTGCCTACCGGGGAGCCCTAAGGGTTCAACCCTGACAGGCAGGCTTGCAAGCAGGTGTCTTGGCCCACTGAGCCACCTTGCTGCGCCCTCATTTGTTGTATTTCCGTGTATCCAAATGCAAGTGATTGTTTGGATGAAATGTGCTTGCCTGGGCATTCTCAGCTGGCAATGGAATGTACAGAGTGGTTCTTCCCAAAGGGGTCCAAACAGCTGGTATGGTTTGGACGTGAGACTCTCCCAGAGACTCCTGCGATGGGACACTTAGTCCTTAGCTGCTGTCACTGTTTAAGGAACTGTTAAGAAGTGGAACCTTCCCAAAGAAAGCAAGGCACTCAGCACCGGCCTTGGTTGTAGCCTGGCTGCACTTCCTTTTTAGCTTCTGTAACAAGAAGCCATCTCATGCCCTTGCTACAGAGTCCCTGCCCCTGCCACCACCCCTACCCTGAATGACAGACTGTATGCCTTCAAACCAAGAGCCAAATAAACCCTTACTCCCTTAAGTGGCTTCTATCAAGACTCTCATACAGGAACTAGAAAATCTAGAAGTCACCCCTGCTTTGCAGGGGATCAGAGAGATGAGGCCATGGTAATGCCAGCTTTGTATGAGACTCCTTTTCTCTCCTTCGCCACTGTACTCAGAATGACTCCAGACACTTCTCGGTGTATCACAGCCATGCTCGCCTGCCTTCTCGCCAGCCACTGCTGCCCTGAGCTCCTCTCTGTCCACTCCTGTCTCCAGCAGCTGGAACCACAGACTCTGAGGTCTCATAACCTCACTCCAGTCCTATCTGCCTGAGCGCTTCTCCGTGGACCTGTGGGTTAGCTGTGAGTCAAATAACTTCTGTCTCTGAATTGAAGTCCCAAGCCCTAGTACCCCAGAGTATAACCTGATTTGAAGACAGAGTTTACACAGGGATAGTCAAGCTAAAGTGAGGTCCCTAGGATGAGCCAAATCCACCTAACCTGGATCCTTACAAGAAAGGGAATTTTTGACACAAATATGCTAAAGGATAAAGCTATGAGAGAAGACAGCCACCTATCTACCTGCTGAGGAGAGAGGCCTGGATCAGTCCTTCTTCACATTCATCAAAGCAACCATACACACACTTGGCCTTCCACTTCAGACTCCAGAACCACAAGGCAACACATTACTATTATACACACAGATTGAGGTTCTTTATTGCAGTAACCCCAGAACGGTAATATAAATGCAAGGTCTGTAGGGCAAGGGGGTCTATCCATCTGGCTTGGGCCCCAACTTCTCAGTCTTATCCTGGCTGCATAGCAGTCCAGACAGCCCCATTCAAAGACATGGTTCCACATCCTGGGTCTGAGCTGCCTTCCTCCTTGGTGCAGACTGACAGGCCATGACCCACTACTATGCACACCTGGGACCCAAGATGCCACTTTCAGAGAGGCCTGGGGAAATGACTTCAGTTTGAGGACAATCACAGGCCACTCATAAGGTCTCAGGGACCCTGCAAATATCAGAAGTGGGCCTTTCTCATACCCCACACCCCAAGGATAGTTGGAAGCAATGTGTCTAGAATAGTATCTCTATTGCTCAGTTTCCCTGACAATCTGCCTCCCCAGGCTTCACACTTCATTAACATGTCATCATGCCCCGGGTAAGCACTCTCACAATCATCAAAGCTTTGTTTCTTTCATTTTCTGGATGCTCATCACTTCTCCAGAAGCCTGGTTTATGACAGCCAATCAGTGCACCACTGTCATGTCAGAAAAGCTATTTGCCCTTTAACGATCGAGAAAAGAAAAACTGAAAATGTTTATGGGCTCCATGGCTAAGGCTTCCACCAGCCTCTTCACAGTGGCTCACTTGTATTTCTTCTATCTTTATGTTGAAGTGGGAGGAGGAGAGTCTTTGTGTATGTGTGTGTGTGTGTGTGCAAGTGTTTATACCTGTATGTGCATGTGTGCACATGTAAGTGGGTATGTGTGTGTTTGTGTATATATATGCATGTACACACAGATCACTTGGGGAGAACATGGCATAGCATTGTCTTTTCTTTCTTCATTGGTATGTACCCCATTCCCGGCATTCAGAATCACCACCTGGCTCCTTATTGCTCCAGAATCTTCAGCTCAGGGCCTCTGTCCCTTCCTGCTGGTTCCCTCCCCCATTCTACGTTGACAGTGTTTCACAGCAAGCTCTCTGGTCTCCTGTTCATCCAGACGCCCCAGCTGGCTAACAAATCTTTGTTGGAGGAACTGGGTAGTGTGGTATCTTGAGTCCACCTCAAACCCTCTCTCTCCCTCCCCTACAGCCACTGGCTCTCCTTGCTTTGCCCTTCCTCAGTCTTCCAAACTTCCTGTTAGGGATAGTCACATTTACATTCTTGGACCACAAAGCCAATAGAGAACCTGACCCATAATCCTTGGGACATGTGGGCATATCCCCCAGGACACACAGGAACAAAGAACATGGCACTCCTGCAGCCAGGGGCTTTTTTCAGACTCTCAATTTATTGATACCATCAACACTATCTTAGTACCTAATAATTCCAATTTTTTGTTTGTGCTTTTGTTCTGTTTTGGTGCTGGAGATGTGTTTACAAAGGCTCACACATGCTAGGCAAATGTTCTAATACTAAACCCTGCCCTAGCCCAATAACTCCGCACCCTAAGTGGGTGATTTCTGATCATATTCCAAGAAAACCAGGCAAAGCATTGTAGCCAATGTTGAAGAACTTGCTTTGAGGTGGGGACTTTACTAGGCCAGGCATGGAGGCTAGTTAAGGTGAGCACAGTGGGCAGGAAGACAGGGGGTGTCCTGGAGAGGAATCATCAGAAAGGCTTAACAAGGAACGGCATATTTGAGTAGGCCCCTGAAGAAGAGATTTCCCATGCAGAGAGTGAGAGGCAGTGAGACCAGGGACAGCCAACAAAACCACACGGAAGGCTGGCCGGGCCATTAAGAGCACTTTCCAAAGGAGTCTGCCTGTCCTTTCCATGCTGATACTGGCAGTTACAAGTAGCCCTGAGAGCCAGGGTGGGTTTTGATTGAGACAGCCAAGGCCTTGAATGCAGACTCTAAGGTGGGATCTAAAATGAGTAAGATAAATAACATTTTAACGAAATATGTAAGAATTTAAAACCAGCCCCCAAATCCATGCTGGACAATACTTTTCATTGTTATATACATGGGTGTTTGGGCTGCCAGTGTGTCTACACACCATATTCATGCCAT